>JAMJFZ010001109.1:0-75830 GCA_026225945.1 Cricetomys ansorgei
AAGAAAAAAAGAAAGAAAAAATCAAAAACAAACCAAAAAACAAAAACAAAACAAAACACACCACCCACCCAACCAACCAAACAACCAAAGAAACAAACTAAAAGAAGGGATAGAGTCCATCATGGCAGGGAAGACGTGGCAACAAAGTAGAGGCAATTGGCTACTTTGCAACCTTAGTCAGGGTGCAAGGCTTGGCTATAAAACCTTCAAGGCCATCCACAGTGACCTTCTTCAAGAAAGGGTCTACCTTTCCAACCAACACTACTAGCTAGAGACCGAGTGTTCACACATATAAGCATACGAGAGATATCTCACATGCAAACCACAAAAGACTAGTTTAACAAAAAGGAAACGTTGGACGCCTTAACGAGCAAATACTCATGAAACACAGTTCTGGAGTCTGTAGATTCAATGATCTCTAGGCAGATTCGTTTCTGGAGCTATTAAAGAAGCATGGAACATGACTTCTACTTTTCATGTTTTCTTGCTTATACTCAATATCTCACCTGGTCTTTATCCAGTGCAGTGCTATAAATATTTGCTATTGAAGGAACAGAGCTCTTGACAGGACTGTCTCTATGCAGTCCTCCCTAGTAGAGTTTTTCACACTGAAGAAAATTCTATATATTTGCACTTTTTCTTATTGTATGAATATTTTGACCTCAAATATGTCTATTTGCCAAGAGTATGCCTGGTCCCTCAGAAGAGGAGATCAGATCCCCTAGAACTGGATTTATAGGCAGCTGTGAGACACTATGTGGGTCCTGGGAATTGAACCCTGGGCCCTCTGCAAGAGCAGCTAGTGCTCTTAACCAAGAGCCACCTCTCCAGCCGTATCTGCACTTTCTTAAATGGTAGCTTCTAAATACACATGCTGTTGAATACTTGACGTAAAGCCAGTCATAAAATGTTTTAAATTTATTTAATATAGTTAAATATTAAGTCTCATTTGTCAATGCAGTAATATAGCTTCAATAATGTTAAGACTTCTACTGCATCTATGTATGTGTATCTTGTATTACTGTACCATAATTCATTGATGTCTATTGGTTTATTATTATTTTGTCTTTTTTTCATTTTAGTTTGGGACACTTCTATTGCTCTCTAAAATGCTCTTTTTCCTTTCTCATCTGCATCATATTTGCTGATGAGACCTTGGAAAGCTGTCTGTATTTCTATATTTAGTGTTTTTATTTAGACAACTTCTCTTTGGTCATTGTTAGATGTTCACAGTCTGCTAATATTACTCATCTGTTTAACATATTAATTATAGTTATTTTAAATTTGTGTCTGATGATTCTAATATCAGGATTGTATCTGAGTCTGATTTTGATATTTCCCTTTTGTTTCTCTTGCCTTTGAAATGCTTTGCCAGTTTTTCTTGGAAGCCACACTTTTAAATCAGCATATAGACTCAGGAAACAGGCCTTTAGTTCAGGATTCCTGTTAATCTAAGTAAGACTTGGGTTGGGTTAATGTTCCATGCAGCTGCATGTGTCCTGCCTCTCAGATTTTTCTTCTCTCTTGATTAGGGCTTTTTGAAGTTCTACTCCTCAGAGATATTATGAGCTTTGCTTTTTTTTTTTTCTTTTTAGATTTAAACCACTGTTAGTTTTCTATATTCTTATGTTGTGGCTGTCAGTTTTGAGAAAGGAACATTTTGCATTTTTCCAATTCCCAATGTTTTTATGGGCCAGGGTTTCAGGGCTGTCACTTCATTGTTTTTTTCTTTAGTAGTATATTATGCTCCACTTTGTAGCAAAGTTTATTTCCCAATCTATTTCTTTTAATACATGTTGATTGTGGTTTCTCAAGAGTAGGAAGATTCTTTTTACTTTGTCAGGGAGCAAGAGTCAGCAGATTGTTTTTCTTTAGAAAGTCTTAGTCTTACAGAAAGTTGTGAAGAAAACACAATAAGTGCCAAACCAGGAGGTGATTCTCCACACAAGAGCTACTTAGAGTCCCTGATGATAAAAGGTAATCGGTGGTTCAGAGTCCTTAAAGCTAAGGTCTCGGACCTTTCTCATCTCAACTCTAGCACCAAACTCAGTCTCCAGCTACTTGATCAGTCACCATGGAAATGACCCCAAGTAAGTACATCTACATATTCTATCTGGACCTGCTTTCTGACCTTGGTCCAGCTGTTTGCAGTAAGTCCTCAGTTCCCTGACAGACCCAAGAAATGACTCTGATTTATATTTTTCTGGCTCTTTTTTGAAGCAAGAAGAAGGTGAAGACAGCTAAGTTCCTGTCATGTCAGAACAGAGTCTACAACCTCACAGTAAGCATTTAGATCCACTGAGATAATCTCTAAACACTGTAGACGGAGCCCTTCCTTTTTAAACATCTGTCTTAGGAATCTGAGTTCTGCTTCTCACACACATAGGATTCTTCTGATAGAACAAAGATATTTTAATCATCTGCAGCCAAATAGAAGAGTGTCTACTAAATGCTGGAGGGCAAACATTTAAAGACTATTTATTTTTTAGTAAACGATACATATCACTATACCTATTATTGTATGGTAATACTGAAGTACCTCTGAGAATACTTTAAATCAAGTCATGTTCTAAACCAATCACTCTTAAGTTGCTTCTCATTTCTTAGGACACATACAGAGAGCCTTCATAAAGTGAACATGTCACTTCATGACCTGGTCCTACTCTCTCACCAAGCCTTTTTTTATGCTTCTGTTCATCTCATTCAGTTACTTCATCCAACTGGCTACCTTTCCGCTCTACAACCTTCAATGTGCAGCTACCTATGACTGAAATGATGCTCCTTTCCTTGGGAAACTTCAGCTCATAGCTTAACTCACAGGTTGCTGCTGATTCTACCATAAAAATATTCCTCAATATATCTTTTAATAAGTATCACAAGTGTAATTAATTAGTTATTAAAAATTACCATGTAGTTCTTTGTTTAAGATCTGCCTCACCCAGTTGGTTACAAACTCTAGGAACCTGGAGATTGCCTGTTTCACTCTCTGCAAACACTCACATAGCATCAGAGCTCCTGAACAACAGTTTCAAATGCACTGATTATGGATGAATGAAAATTCCATCTCTATTTTCATCTTATCAAAAACCAAATCCTTGGTTTGTGGTTAGGTGGTCAGGAAGCATGGAGAAGCAGTCAGCCCAGGAAGAGCCTTCCAGGAAAGAAAGTATGTGCACAAATTTTATTTTCGAGATGAGATGAAAATTCTCCCCTTGGGAAACTCAGAAATATTTATAGAGAGACTCTATTTCTTACTGTTTTGCAGATGTGGGCATGGCTTAATTTCTTTGGTTACTGAAGGAAAGGGTAACTCAGAAAGGCAGAAATCTCTGGGCCACTTGGGCTGCAGCAGCCGTAAAAATGTGATCATCATTATCAGCTAACTAATCTTTTTCTCTTAAAGTTTCTCAATGATTAGAGTGTACCATGAAAAATTGCCTCGAAGCCACAGATGACAGAATGATTCCCTTGTGGCAAGTCTTGTGGTGACCATGAGACTCTTAAAGTCATCCCAGGAATTCAGGCTTGAGTTCACCGAATGCATCCAAAGCAGGCCACACTTCAATCCCTGATGGGGTGAGTTGGTGTATGCACAAAAGTAAAGATAATTTTAGATAGATATTTAAACCTACACAATCAATCACATGACTCCATTGTACACAGCACGTTCTCATGTTGTTATTACCATGACAACTCACTGGGATAGGCATTCTTGTTTCCCATTAGAAGAAGATAATGGAACTGAAGTTTAAGATGTTTCTGCCAGGAAGAAAATGTAAACTCTGTTGATTGAGATCTCTCAAATGGTAAATCTCATTGTGGGGGTAGGTCTACCCCTATGAACAGCATCTAGGACATTTGGGGAGCTATTTTTATCAACTGGTGTTGCCTTTCACACATAATTGCCACTCTAATCATTTTAAATATTGATACCATTTAAGGCAATGCATCCCCTGAGCAGCAACACACTTTAATGTTTGTATTTCCAGTTCTCATAACTCCTGTCTAAACCCAATTCAAAGAAAGAATCCTTTAGTCTCCAAACCAAAACTCTTCAAAAATATGTGCATTTAAACAAGAAAAATGGAAGTGTGTGGGCTAGGCAGCTCTTGAAGCAGCTGTTACACATATAGAGTGAGTGCTCTTTATAGCGGTTTTTAGTATCTGTTCCAGCTGTAAATGTGCAATATAATCTGAACATTATACAGAGCAGCATTCATTTCAACGTGTAAACTTTATTGACAAGAAGACAGCTTCAAAAGAAATAGCAGAGCCCATTTTGTCAATTGTGTTTGGAAGGATTATTATTATTTTTTTTTAAAATAAGGACAGAACAGATCATGATAGCTTACATGGCAATTTGAATTGCAAATGAAGAAATATAGCTAGTTTGATAAGAAGCATATACAAGAAATCAGTCTGGGCTAATTAAAACGCAGGACAATCACAACAAATATCATATACATTGATATTCACAAATGATGTATATGTGAGTTAGTAAACACACTCATTACACAGGCTCAGGTACTCCATATGAGCAGCTCGCTTGGGTTACATGGAAAAGCAGATGAAGATGAAGGAGACTGGAACAAACACAAAGCTCCCACACAATCCACCCAGCATGTGGTCACCTTCACACAGGGGAATTTACCTGCTAGCAGTTAGGAATTTCTCCTGCTGTGCATATGTTGAAGTACTCAAGACTGTCTTTTCTTTTTGATTTAATAACAGCATGCACCACAGCAGTGTATTTTCACCATTACAGGAATTACGCTTCATCTTTTTCTTGAAAGGCTTATTAAATTAACCTGTATACCATTTGAATCTGGATTTTGAGGTTATTGGTTTGTACTCATTTTTCTCTTTGGGGGTCTTTCATTTAGGATTGATCTTATTTACTTATTTGTTTATTTCCTTTTTTTTTTCCATTTCCACCCTTTCCCCCCTCCAGCTCCTGTTCTTGTCTCCCCACCACACAAACTCTCAAATTTATGACCTTTCCTCCGTAACTATTATCATAGAATTTCTAGTTATCTCACACACACACACACAAACACACTTATGTATATCCTAATTATTTTTGTTGGATCATGCTTTTAAAAGAGATACATTCATTTCCCTAAGCCTTCAAACTTATTAGCCTATGGGTTTTTGTTTTTGTTTTTATATTCTCTTTATCATTTGAGAAGTTCTTTTGTGTCAATATGATCGATCCTTAACGCCATTGCAATTGTTTTCTTTTCTTCTTTTTGCTTTATCCGTCTATCTGGAAGTCATCCTATTTATTTTGTCCAAGTATCAGCTTTATTTTTATGAATATTTCCAGTTGCTTTGTTGCTTATCTTAGTCACATTTACTTATGGATCTGTTCGTTCTTTCATTTGTTTGCATTTTAGTTTTGCTATGTACATATTACTCAAACTTCTTGAGTTGAATGTTCACCTTCATTTTATTTCATCTTTCTAATTGTTTCTCCCAGAATATTTGGTTTGCATAGATTTGGCCATTGTTTAATTCCAACTATCTTTTTAAAATTTCCATTGCTTTTCCTTTTAAAAACAAAACCCACACTAGTTATATATTTAATACATGCAAATTATAAGATTCATTTATTTTTGTTTTATGTGTGTACATTTTTGACTGTATGCATACATATATGTATGTACACCAAACTCATGCCTGGTACATCAAACTCAAGCCAGAAGAAGATGTCAGAGCTCTTAGAAGTGGAGTTAAACCCCTATGTGGGTCCTGGGAACCAGCACTTGGTCCTCAACAAGAGTAGGTGTTCTTAACCGTAGAGCCATCTCTCTAGCCCCAATAAACAAATTAGTTAGGCCTTAGTGATTAATTTGCTGTATTTTTTTTCAGAGACCATCTATTATGTGACTTGTTGGGTTTCCTTTGTGGTCAAATACAAAACCAATACATGTAAATGTTCTATGTATGTTCTAAAAATGTATATTCCTACTAATTTGAAGCAAATAACTTTTAGTACATAGTAGAGTGAGATAGTTGAATTATTGAGGTGTGTTCCACTTGCTGTCTGTCTGGCTTTCTCTCCTTCTGGAGTGTATGATAAAACAACAGTTATTGGCTTAATTGTATAACTGATAGTTTTACTTCACACATACTTAGATTATGTTGTGAGAAGTGCAGATATATTTTTTTGGCTCTATAGTATCGATAAGTACTACTGCATATATTTATAGACGCTTTTTTTTAATCTTGAAGTCAAATTCTTTAAAAATGAAGATGGATGCTCCAACTCTACTTCTGTTTATTTCACATGTTATTCCATCCCTAAATAGTCAGTGTTCAAATCTACTTCAAATGTTCACTTTATAGACTATGAGGAAAAGTCAGGTTTCCCAAATTTTTATCCTGCTTGTATTGTACTTTACAAAGTAAAATGAATATGGCTTTTCTAGAAAATAAAAGGAATGTATATAAAATATAAGCCTATGCTTTCATTATTAGATTTTTCAGACTCTGTTAAATTTCTAGAAAAATTAATAAATCCTCATTCTAAATTTTTATGTTTATCGTCATAGATTGGTAGCCAAAGTTACAGGCTGGTATTAGTGTGCATCACGCTTGTAGTACACTTCAATTATTTTTGGTTGCCTTTGAATAAATCCAACAAGAAATTTATTCTATTTTTCAGATACTATGTAACTCTAGGCCGCCATCAAGCTCACTCTTACCTCAGGTTGCCCTTACAATCACCCCAGTCCCTTTCTTAGCCTTCTCCAAACCTGGCACTCAGAGTCAGCCTCAGGAGTTGCACTTAATTCTTTCCAACTTACTAGAATTACGATTACTATTACTATTATAATATTAATATTTATTTCTGTTATCTAAACCACATAGTTAACTTACTTTTTACACTCACTATGGTAAGCACACTTACCAAATCTGATTGATACATATCTGTTATATTTGTGTTCCATAGATCAAAAATGGCTTAGTTGATGTGATATTTCTGAACTCCGGATAAGATCCTGAGCAAAATAAAGCATAATAGTTCCTAAGAAAATTTGGTTTACATTAATATATGCAAAACTCCATTGTATGAAAACGGGAGTATGCTGGCTCAGATATCTAGAACAATATTAGGAGATCACTTGGGAAAGGAAAATTAACTTTGTGAGATTGTTCTGGAGATTTTAGGGCTCATTATCTTTACTTCCTAACTGCTAAATGTTACGATATTCCAGTTATTATAAGAATAAAAAAACACTGTCACTAACACCCTAATTACCCCTCCAGGGCTGTCTAGCTCCTGCTGGAAACAGCTGTTATAGAAGGGTGCAGAACTCACATTCGGTCAGAGCCCATCTAAGGGATTTTTCAATTGGTCAATGTCCCAGCTGTGAGAATGGTTTCGGAAACTTTTGAAGAAACCATCCTTGGCTACATGAGGAGATTGAGCTATAGGATGAATAAAGAGTGATTAATACTTATGCACGGACAGGATGGACAATAGCTAGATTCTGGCTATGCTGATGGTTTCCTGCCTGCCCCTGGGTGTGGAATACATTCATCTTTCCAGTTTCTCTAGTCTGACTGGGTTCCTTGCTGCTAAGAGGATCTTAAAATAATATAGATATTTATTGACAAAATATTACTTCATGTTACACACAGTTAGATATTGTTAAAGAATACTACAAGAGCTAAATAAAAGAGATGTTCAGTAAGATCAAAGGTATGAGAATTATATGATAGAAATAAACTTCCAAGGATACTTACTAGGCAAGATTGAAAGCTTGATTGCGTGCTTCAAAAACGAAATAGATTAGATAAGATACAGAGAGTATATGTTAGTTTTAGATATTAGAGAAGAAAGCATGCCCAAGGATTACTGAAATAATAAATCCATTCCTTGTCAATTCCTTTCTCGAAATGAAAAGCCAGGGCTTTTTGTAAGAAGTAACTACTTCTTACATAATCATCACCAGGAATCATTCAGGGTTCCCTGGCAACATAAATGTTTTCTTTGGAAATAGCTAATACATGGGAGAATTTTTCAAAATATCAGTGTCTGTCAATGCTATCTTTGGTCCAACTTCAACATGGTTGTTCTTTGGAAAGTCTGTGGGGAATTCCCGTGACAGTCACATGCTTAATTACATAGAGGTCAGATATGCAATAGATAAGTGAATGAAGCACTGAAATGTCAAAGAATGGTAAATACCACTATTTCCATCTATGCTGCTTTTCAGTGGAGTTTGTAGCAAATCACTACAATAAACAACTGTCATCAGGGATGAAAATCTTAGATATTAAGATTTCAGAGAAGACATATTGGTTATCATAACTGAATATTTTGTGACAATTTGAAAACAATAAAAAACTTCTAAGAGGCCCAATCACCAAAGCTTATTGCAAAATTAAGCACGTGATGAATCCAAGGTGTTTAGTGGTGCCCTTCTGTGTTTTAGTGTGTGATTTCATTGCAGCCCTGGTTCTCAGCATACAACTTATGCATTATGCATTGAATACACCATCATATCAGCGATATCAGTTAATGCTGTTTGAGACACACAGACTCAGCTTTGAGACTGTTATGTGTTATGAATTACAGTGCTTTTTACTACATCTACAAAGGATTTGCTTTTTCAGAAACAAACATAAGAAAACTGTTGATGATTTTCTGTTGTCATTCCTTAGGGAGGGGAATAGAAGGACATAGGTGAAATGAAGATGAAAATGGTAAAGATGGGGGGATGTTAAGCTGGGCATGAGAAGGGAGGATAATGCAGAAGGAAGATAAGGTATAAGTAATACTGAGGATGTTTGAATTAGCCATAGGGAGTCATTTTATGTTTACTTAAAATAACACCTAAAGAATATACACACACACACACACACACACACACACACACACACACACACACACTGTAGACGAACATTTAACCCTTTAATCAGGCTAGGGTAGAAAGAATATTGGTACATACATTTAATCCCAGTGTAGCACACACCTTTAATTCCAATTCAGGAGGGAGTGGTGGTGCATGCCTTTAATCCCAGCACATGGGAGGAAGAGGCATAGTTCAGAGAGAGAAACACAGAGTAAAGATCAGAGTTCAGAGTTCAGAGAAGGAGGCAAAGTAGAAGCAGAGTGTGGAAGCAGAGCTCAGATAGAAATGAAGTGGAAGCAGATGAGAAGCAGACAAGCGGCTAAGTTCAGAGAGAAGCAAAGAATTAGTCAGGCAGTTTGAGTGCAGTCAGCTCACAGACCATTCAGTTCAGAAGGAGGAGAAGAGAAGAGTAGAGCCAGTCCAGAGTAATCCAGAGAGCAAGCAGAGAGTCAGAAGTGGATGGTTTAGGATGTACAGTTTGGAGTTCAGAAGACAGCTAGTCTAAATGAGTTCAATCAGCAGTAAGCCTTGGAGGGTAAAACATTCTAAGTTTTGACTTCAAGATTAGATTGTATTGAGACTGAAACCTTCCAGGTCCAGGCTTAATATTAGACTGTATGGAGGCTGAAACCCTCTAGGAGGATTGAATGAACAAAGAATAGACTGTCACAAACACATGAGATTAAATAATTAAATCAATGACTACATATAAGTCTACAACATAGTTTAAATGAAGTTATGACACTTTTGTTGACAGTTACTCCCTCAAAAGCTTTAGACTAATAAAAATCATAGTACCAAACATGAGAAAACTTTTTGGGAGTTGTCAGTCAGGAGAGTCCGAGAGATTCCATCAAACAGTATAAGCTATTACTGTTGCCTTGGTGACCTCCCAGAGGCTAAAAGTAAGTTCATATTGATAAAGACACCCATACTTAAGAGAGGAATCAGAGGATTCAAGCTCAATGTGACTTTAGAGCATCCTTTGTGAGGTCTAGCTTTTATAATGCCAGAACGTGCTATGTAATTTTCCAAGGTAGGAAAGCAATCAATAGTCATAACCATCTGTGACCGCTGTGAACCACAACACTGACCAGCAGGGCAAGATATCACTAAAGGTGAAACAGCGGCACTTATATCTTGCTGGTAATAAACAACTGTCTAATTGGACATAATGACTACCCAACAAGGAGGGAAATAATTCCTGCTACAGTAAACCTAGTCTTGTGGCTATTGAGGTCATAGAGCTTAAAGGAGAACATCCCACTTTCCTAAACCTAACTGCATTCTCAATTCTTGTCCTTAAACCTACAAACGATTGTGTTTCTCACTCATTATTGAAGAAATTTTCTACAGCAAGGAGAGACTATTACAGAAAGCCACAATAACAAATCTATGGTACAACCCCTACATCTAAGGCTCAGATAATAACACAGAAAAGAGGACGATAAGATTGTTAGAGCAAAAGATAAACAACTTAGTTGCAAGTTTGCATCTGACAGGGAAACTATGCCCATGAAATCTCAGCAATACCATTGCTCCTGTTCAAACAAAACCTGAATAATGACTGCACCAGTTTTCATGTCAATAATGGACAGGAAGATTCTCACAAAACTCCAACCATAGATGAAGAGCGACAAGAAATTGGCGACTATTGTGAAAACAGAAGAATTAGTTTTACCATCCTAAATGGTTATTTCAATCCTACGTGACAGCCCTGAAACCACATACATACAAATAACACTAAGTAGACTTAGTGGGTTGCATTTATATAGTCATTCACATACATACTTAATAATAATAATTGAAGAATAATGGGCCATGGATTTGAAAGAGGAAGTATGGGAAGAGTAGAAGGGAGAAGAGGGAGGGAGAATGATATAATTATATCCTAATTAAAATAAAAAAATGTAAAGCGGCAAAGTAAAAAGTACCAAGTTTCTTTGGCGTAAAATACTATTTTTCATTTTAAAATTGTTATTTATAATAATAATAATAATAGTGTGTGTGTGTGTGTGTGTGTGATGTGTAAGTATGGCAGCAAGTGTTGGAATACCTGTGGGATCAGAGATTACTTCAAGAAGTTGAGTCTCTTCTTCCACCTGCATGTGGATTACAGGTGGGACTGAACTCAGGTTGTCAGGCTTAAGTGGCAAGCACTTTTACCCATTGGAACATTTTTTAAATGTATTCTTTGAACATTTCATACAGTATATTTTTATCAAATTATTTCCAGTCCCCAACTCCTCCCATATTTTTCCCCCTCCTTGCTCATCCGTCTTCATGTTCTATCTCTCTCTTAAAGTACACGCACACACACACAAAAGAAAAAAAATGCAGAGTACATGAAGTCAGGCTTCTGTTGCCAAATACATGTAAGCATGGAAGTCTGCCCTTGAGTCTAGTTGATACACCCTGTGTCACTCCACTGAAGAGAACAGATTTTCCCTCTACCAGAAGCTATACATGTGGAAAGCTCCTTGGCTTCAGTGGGGTGTTGTACCCACTTCCCCTCCTGTGTGCTAGGATTCTCTCTGTCTTGAGCTTGCCCAGATCAAGCCCATGCTGCCAGCCTCTTTGACTTCATATGTGCATCAGCCCTGTGTCTGGACAATGCTGTTTCCTTAAACTTGTCCACCACTTTTGGTTATTACCCCTTCTCTGCATAGATTCTCGGGTCTTGATGGGAGAAGGATGATTGAGGCATTCCATTCTGGGCTGATCACTTCAGTGTTTTTCACTTTCAGCAGGTTATGCAGTTATGGGTATCTGTGTTAATTACCATCTACTGCAAAAAGGAGCTTCTCTGAGAGTTGAGCAGTACACTGATTTATGAGTACATCAATATGTCATTAGGAGTAATTTTACTGCTTTTTTAGCAGAATAATATGCAGAATAGCATATTATTATATAACGACATAGCATATTATTATATAATAGCATATAATAATAATAATAATAATAATAATAATAATAATAATAATAATTTTATATGATTTTTAGCAGAATAATAATAGTAGGTTTTCCTTTGGGCCCATGACCTATGAAGTCTCAGTTTCTTGGCCTCATTAACAATATTAGGTATGTATTTCATCTTCAGGAGTGGGCATTAATTCTAATAAAAAAGTGATTGGTTAATATCCTAACATTCATGCCACTATTGCAGCTGTAGACACATCTTGTAGGCTGCTGTTTATCATAGCTTGAAATGTTCATAGTTGCATGAGATTGATGATTACTTTTCTCCTCTGGTAGAAAGTAGAGCATCTTCTATCACCACGAACACTAGCCAGTAGGGGTAAAGCTTCCAGGTGAATATCAGCTAGATTTCTCCATATTCTATGGCATAAGTGTGTGGTGTCTTCAGCAATAGGGCCTTACTGTTAAGTTGTGGAAAGTAATCAATAGCTTTGGCAATAGCTTGTAGTACTGGGCTGGGGAGGGATTCTGTGAAACACCTTTGGCCAATGACTCAAAAAGATGTAACTTATTCCCAGTATTGGAAATTTTATTTCATAGCATATAGTGACTAGTAAGGTCATTATCTTTCTTATTATATGGTGATTCCATTTAAATTTCTCCTATATATGTTTATTTTAGGAAACTTCTACAATTGTAGGCTTCCATATGGCTTTTCAAAAGTCCTACCCTGCCCATATTTCATCCTCTACTCTGCTCTTCCTTCTCCATCACCTTTATTCCTCCAATTCTAGTTTCTTCTTTGTCACTTTGTAACACTTCACTCTAGTTCCCCTTCCAGGGAATATTCTTTTTTTTTGTCCCCTACGATCTCCCTAACTGCTGTGGATGTCCTAAACAAAACATCTGCATATAAAGGACAGAAGCTACCATCAATATATGAGAGGACATACAATTTCTGGGTCTGGGTTACCTCGCTCAGGATGATTGTTTCTAGCTCCATCCATTTTACTGCAACCTTGAGTCTTCTTAACAGATAAATAATATTCTTGGAAAGAATCAAGATGTCAATCAACTGATAAATGGATAAAGAAAATGTACATCTACACAATGGAATGTTCCACTGCTGAACCACCTTGCTGGCTTTCTTCTCTTTTAACATTCATTAGGTGTTCAGCTATTTATCCTATCAAAGAAAATCAGTAATATCTTCATTGTATGTTTCCCAGACTTTAAGGTGTTGAAAAAATTTGGAATTCATGCAATCTATGATCTAAAATGTAAACCGAGAGCATTTATGACCTTTTGCATATTTTAGTATTGTTGACTAACATCGTTAAATGTTGCTGTTATTAAAGGTATTGGATAATGATTTGTAATAGCTCATTATAATTATATTTGCTACAAACAGTTGGAAATAATTAGGTTCAATAAATTCTTTATAGTGTTTGCATGTTTATTGTTATTTTTTGAGTTGGGGTCTCACTATGTAGCTCTTGCTGGTCTGGAACTTGTCATAAAGACCAGTCCAGCCTAAAGCTCGGGGAATTGCCTGCTCTATCTCCTGAATACTGGGATCAAAGGTGTGCACCATTATGCCCAGCATCATGTTTATGTAATTAAGGTCAATAAATAAGAAAATTATGACAAGCAAATATATTCTTGAGAATTATCTTTAAAAGGGGTTTGAAAGCTCTATTTTTGGATCACATAAAATTACATTTTAAAAAGATTTAAAAGAAATTAATATAATGGGAAATTAAAAAGTGTCTCAATAAACTGAATAGCAAAAAGACAAACCTGTCAGTTAAATAGGTCGTTTTTTTTATTTACAGTATTTTAACTAGTTTGACATGTTGAAATATGAGAGTTAGTATTATAGATGAACATAAACATGGCACTAGAATTATTATCTCTGACAAGATTACTTAATTTTTAAAAAAATGAATGTTTTGCATAGCTTTCATGTATATCAACAACAGGAAATCAACCACAGTAGATAACTAATACAGGCCAAAATTTGTATTTTTAAAATCCAATGTTTCTGCCATATTTTTCTTGCCAAACCATATTTCTATATTATCTACAAAACCCCTGTTTTATGTCCTTACAATCTTAATTACAATTATGTATTTATGCATGTATATGCTTGGATTTAAAGGCTTATTGATCATTTTCACTATACTTTCAGCTTCTCAAGGATACAGATCTCTTTCTCTTACTCAATGTTGTGTACCTAGTATCTCCAACACAAGGATGTATGGCAAGGACTTTTGATAGCTTTCTTTGCTAGTACATCTTTATACATGGCCAAGTGGATGGCACACTGATGAATGTTGGATTGATGAAGCTGGCAGGTTCTCAGTGAATAGTTCTTGGATGGACATATTAAATTTATCTCCATGACTGAGATCTTGTTTCTGAATACTTCACTCTCACTGTGGTATCCTGACAGTAGCAGTTTGCTCTGACAGTAGCCATGTGCCTGGTTTGGGAAAGCAATACTTCACTGTTGTCCATCATTAGGCTTCTGCAAAAAGGAGGGCATTTGAGATGAAGAAAGTCTGATTAATGTTAGGTAATTTCATTTGTCTTCTATAGAGGTAGAAGACATTTTCTGAAAGGAAAGGAAAACCTCAAACCATCAAACCAGAATTGTTCTTATTTTGGTTGGGGGTTTCTGTTGTGGAAGTTTATTTTTTAGTTATGTATAAAATGTTTTATGCATTGTTGGGTGAGAGGCTCACCTAGGTCTTGGCATTCTGTATTGTTTGCAGGTGTTAGATTTCTGTGGGGGAATGTTTGATTGCTTATGATCTGCACCTGAACAGTTTTGTATGAATAAAAGCACCTGAGTTCAGAGGCTCAAGGTTTCACTGTGAGTTAGGTGCTGGCCATGATGGTGGTTTCCTCTGCTGAGGTCTGGCAGAGTTTGGACTTATGAAAACACCTCCTTGTCTCCCTTGACTGAGCCACCCACAACAGCCTTACACTACAAATGGTGCCCAACATGGGTAATAGAATTTTTTTTTAATGTAGAAAAGGGGAATTGCTGCAGAAATTTATTTTGGTTATATATAAAATAATTGTTTTATGCACTGTTGGGTGAGGGGCTGTCTAGGGCACTTTATATTGTATTTTTGTGGGAAATGTTTAGTTGCTAATGATCTGTACCTGAAGAGTTCTGAATCAATAAAAACACCTGAGCTCAGATGCTCCGAGTTTTACTATGGAGTCTGGCATTGGCCAGGATGGTGGTTCCCTCTCCTGAGGTCTGACAGGACTTCTATTTATGAAAATGCCTCCTTGTCTTCCTGGCTGAGCCTATACAGTAGGCTAACTACAACAAATGGCACATCAGCGTGGGGCAGGACATCACACCAGCTAATCCAACCTGGAGATAAGGAAGAAGAGAAAGAAATTGCAGACCTTACAGAGTCTGGCAAAGTATGCTCAGAGAAGCTACCAGAGGACCAAGAGTAAGGTATTAATTGAAGGTTCCTGAAGGAAGAGGAGAGAAGAAAGGAAATAAACCTCTGAAGAGAAAAGGCTGTGAAATTAATAAATAAGTGAAGGGGAGGAAAAAAAAAGCTCTGAGGTGAGAGCCACAGAATGGAGGCCCTTAGAGATAAGGAAATAAGCTGGGAGCAGGAAAAATGAGGTTCTTACTGCTTTTCCTGAGCATGGAGCTGATGCTCCCTCCTTCTGCTGCTGGTGGCATACTGTTGTATAAACTTGAGTTTGTTGATGGCTCTTGTGTGTGTGAAGCCCAAGTGGGTCTTGTGTTTGAGGTCTATGAAGAAGGGTGCATGTTTCCTCGTAGCTGTGGTGAGAAAGAATGTCAAACTGCCAGACTGTTTCAAGGAGAGTTTCTTCCCAGCAGCCTAGGACCCCCTGTTGTGGAAGCCAAGGCTTACAGCCAAAAAGCTGCTTAGTTAAACTGCACAGTTTTTTTTTTTTTTCTTTCTGCAAATCTGTCTACAAGTGGTAACTCCACACTATGAGGAAACTCTTCCTGTTTCTTATGGGTCAGCACACAGAAACTGTTTTCCAGAACTGGCCAAGGTTGCATCTTCTGCTGGTAGCTGAATTTGGAACTGTAAGCTTGTGCTTACTTTGAAGGCATGAAGGAGAGCAGCTGAGGCTTGGTACTGGAAGGCCAGGAAAGGCCATTAGTGAAGATGCAGCCTCAATAGTAGTTGAAGGCCCAAAATGAAGGAGCCATGTAAAGACATTGAGGCTTGGCACCATGAAGAGAGCCCAGGAGAGGACACTGGTGAAAGTGCAGCCCAGTTACAGCGAGGAACTCCAACAGTTTTTGAGATGCCAGTACCATGGGATGACCACCAAGAACAGCAGCAGCCAGAGCCTGAAGGACAAACTGTGTGTGCTGCAGAGAGTAGAGCCAGAGAAGTGATCATAGCCACTTGGAGGAGCCGAGATGATCATGAACAATTTCCAGGTAATTGGGTATTGATAATGTTTTTCTGCTGTCCAAAGACATTGTGAAAATCTTGATAGATGTTTGATTTCATTTGGTCCTTTGGTCCTGTGAATTAGCAACCCTCGTGATTGTTCCTCTTGTAAATAGTTTTCCTGGTGTGATATGAAATTATGTTGTAGAGATAAAGCTTTTTTTTTTTTGTCTTATACAGAAACGGGGAAGTGTTATGGAAGCTTATTTTTAAGTTATGTATAAAATGTTCTATGCACTGTTGGGTGAGGGGCTCGCCTCGGTCTTGGAGTTCTTTATTGATTGCAGGTGTTAGATTTCTGTAGGGATTGTTCAACTGCTTGTGATCTGCCCCTGAGCAGTTTTGAATGAATAAAAACATCTGAGTTCAGAGGCTTGAGCTTCCACTGTGAGTTAGGTGCTGGCCATGATGATGATTCCCTCTGCTGAGGTCGGGCAGAATTTGGAGTTATGAAATCACCTCCTTGTCCCTCTAGGCTGAGACACCCACAGCAGCCTTACAACTACATTTTATTCATTGAAGCTAGCTACGTCAGATTTGCCGTATTCATTGACAAAAGTGCTGGTTCATGAGGTCTTTCTCATTTGCTGCCCAAGAACATAGAAAGAGGGAAAATAGTGGAATAAATCAAGACTTTTGGGCCTTGGGTTTCTATATAGTCACTCAGTATCACTTTGTGATTTGAGGAAGATATTGAACTTGGAAGTAGATACATTTTAAATAGTTCTGTTTAACAACTTCTGTAAAGAAGAAAACTATTTTGGTGATGGGATGAGATTAATTAAGTAAATACTCATCCTTTTCCTGTCCTATATTTTGCTAATGCCAGGTTAGAGATTAGAAACCTCACAAAGTCATAAAGTCAATCATTTTGTTAAACATTTGTACACATTATCATCAGTCACTGCTTCTTTGAATCTTAGTAACATATGATTAGAGATAGTTTGTGGAAGAAAAGATATCAGAATACTTGGGGTTGAAGTTATACTTTGTGTTTCTTCTTCTCCTGTACTTCCCAGCTCTATCTCCTTTCAGTGTTTCCTGCATTCCTCTTCCTTCTCCTGCATCTTTGGTGATTATTTCTTCCTCCACTCCTATATTCAAAAGAAAAATAAGTGAATGGTGGGAAACAAAATGAGGGAGAATGAATGAGGAAGAGTGAAAACCAAGATTCCTTTAAACAACAACAACAAATAGATAATCGGTCATGTCAGCAAGGGGTGGGCTATTCCCGTAATTTTACCTTTCTTCAACCCCCGATTTCAATCTTATGATTTTTTTTTTTTTTTTGTGGGAGAAAGTGAAAAGTATGTGCTCAATATACAACAAATCAAATTGTGTGGTTTTCCTCTCTCCACTGTGTAACTGATCTTGGCACCTCCCTACAATGATGATAGCATGAAAATATTTACACAGGAACCTAGTTAGGATTCCTATGGTAAAGACTTCTCATTTCTGTCACTCCTAAAGCCTCATGCAGAGAGTAGAACACAGCAATTTGGCCTTATGTTTCCTATTTTCCAGATCAATCTGTTTTTCTTAATTTTAATTTATAATCAGCACAGCTGAAGCTCCTAATCATATCAGACATGCCAATCCTCCCAGAAGCAAATCTGATTTAGCATTAAGGAGCCTGGCTTGTGTTCACAGAGGGGGACTTCCTTCCCCCTGCTCTCCAGAAGTTTTTGGCTGTACACATCTATACAGCTGAGATTCAAACCAGTTTCCTAGTATTCAGTGGGCAGCAATCTCTTTCCATGAATGCATGCAACCCACCAGTATAACAGAGGACATGCTCAGAGAAATGACCTTGGCATTTCTTGTTTATATTTTGGTGGAGAGGAAGAGAAAGAAATATAAGCAAGGGAAATCAATCTTGAGAAAGTCTGGAGTTAAATAGAAACTGCCACTTTGTGGGTGGAAACACATCCCCCTTCAGCTTGCAGAGCGATGTACTGGAGGGAAGGAGTATAAGCTTACCATCCTATCTAGGTTTGCATCAAAGAACAGTTTAACCTAATAGACAGATAGGACTGGTCCTGTCTTAAGGGATATTCAGTTTTCCAGGAAGGCATTTTGCTGGTATTTGGGACCTATAAAACAGCGGATGAGCTTTCCTCGCTAGCTGCAAGCTGGAGCTTGTGTCAGGCTTCACTAGGCACACAAGGCTCTGATTTTGTATCATTAAAGACCCATTATCTCTTCTAACTTCTGTTGAAAGCATTCATCCATAGATCCAGCTAGTACTGAAACAATAGACGTTCCTAGCACAGCGACAATGTCCCTTCCCTCCCCCAGCTTAAAGAGCCTTTAAAGGATGGATTGGCTTTCACAATGCAGAATCAAAAAGCTACTGTGCAGGAAAATATGAAAGGTTATTTCTGTGCATAACTTCAGTTATAAAGAGTGGAGGAAAATCATCTGCTCAGAGTTTATCAGAGCTGGGAGTCCTGAGTGCACCTGAGTGCTCAATTCCTATTGGGGAAAATATTACATTTCCTGAAGGAGAATGGCAATGCCTTACTTATGCTCAGTTTCAAAGAGAAAAATACTTTAATAAGAATGAAACAGGCTGGGTGTATTGATCTTACCAATTTGTTTGGTATTAATATATATTTGGCAGGGAGTTAAACTCTCCATTGAATTCAGCAACGGGTTATAGGAACAGTAATTTCTACATTTGCTGGCTTTGTTTACACTTTCATTATACCTCTACTGCATTATCTGATGCCTTCATACCGTTTTCAATCTTATAGCCACTTTAATCTCCTTCCGCACTCAGCATATCTGAGTGTTTGTTGGCATAAGGGAATTTTGAAGGTTATATTGCAGTGCATGAATCAACAGAAAATGACATGCGCTGGAGACACCATCAGCCAGTTTTAATTCATTGCAGAAAGTTATAGATACCAAAATGCATAATGTAATCTGATCTCTTTATTCAGCCCCGGATTTATGAGCAATTCACCAGGAGTCAAATGACAACTTTGTTTTAAAAATAGTAGTCTATGTCGAATGGCGTTTTAATATATCTCTGACATATTTACATTTAAAGAGGAGTGAAAAGTGGAATCTTTGAACATCAATTTCTCTTTTCATGGGAAAGCAAAGCCCAAGAAAGATGATACTTTTGTTCATTGTAACATTATCTGTCATTATAACATAGGTCAGTTTGGTGATAACAGTTGAATAAATCCAGGTCCTCAGTACAGCTGGTAAACAGATTAGAAGCCCCCAAGATTACAAAGTATTTCATTTTCAGAAGGAGGCACAAAGTGTCATTGTGTTCAGCTTTATAAAAGTGTTTATGTCAGCAAGGCCTCTCTTTGCCTGAAATGATCAAATGTTTGTGGTTCAGAATAGTCAACTAGATGATGTGGACAGTAGCTTTCACTCAATTTACCCAACAGGAACATGAATAGATGGTTGACACCTATCAGAAGCTGCTCACTTAGAAGTCATGATCTTCATTCTGGGGCTTAAATTGTTCTTAGTAGTGTTAACCCCACCAAAATCATTGGACTTAGCTGGGAATAGATGAGTGAGCCCTCCTCACTCATATCTGAGACATCTTCTTTCACATCACAATACAGGCATTAGGTTGAAGGACAAAGGTAGAAATTGTCATATTTTCAATTTAATATACAGAAATAGGAAAGCTATTACAAAGAAAAGAAATATATCACTTTTGGGTCCCTGAAAAACTCATATTTTTGTGATAAAAATTATGTAACTTTCTTATATCTAAGGAAATAGCATGGTTTGTATAATATATTGATAACATTGTAAGTTATTAAATGTAGAAAATATTATTATAAATTTGTATTGAATAAATTAACCTGCAATCATGATAAAGATTATAAATGTGTTTTATGTGATCATGTGCAGGTCATGACTGTATGCATACCCTTTTTGACTAACTATGTGAAATAAAATTGAAGGTTCATCACAGATTGTTAGGAATTGTAGCGTATGAAGGGAAAGTATTCCAGGTAGTTGACTAAGAGAAGTCTTTGGAATTACCTGAGTACTGTATTAGTACAGTATTACAGTATTCATCCTAGAAAGGGTTAAATGACTAGTTCTTGTTCAATAGATATGAAGTTGCATTCTAAGAACATTCCCAGCCAAAATTTAACCACCTACAATTACTGTTATTTATTTGTTCAGTTTATGCAGAAAAATAGAACACATAGTGTATATCCATCTGATCTTTAAGAGATAAAGGAATAGAAAGGAAAGAATTTTTTTCAGAATCAATAACAAAATATCCTACAATTTTGGTTCAAAGCATTGTATTAGAACCATCCTCTTACATTCTGTCTAAATAGTCCAGTACAAAAGATGCTTGACCTAATGCAGATTTAATGAGGTAAGAAAGGAATGGCTTCTCACTATTCTGTGTTAAAGGTGATTTTTCTTTTCTTTTAATTTTCTTTATTGATTAAATTTATTTTTCACAATTTCATACACATATATAGTACATTGTTTACCCTTACTGCTCCTCTTATTTCTCCTCCTCACAGGCATGCCTACTTTTACTCACAAGCTCTCTTCCCATATTCATGCCTTTCTGTTTTGTTTTGTGACTCACTGACCATCATGTGGATCCTGGTTCAAGCTTAGTCTTGCAGTCTTGCTCATGTCCAACACTGGTGACTACAGCTTCTGTGAGATCATGCTTGTAGTAGCTATGTTATTTCTTGAAGACCATATGTTTTATATTCTTTTGTTATCTTCCAGCTCTTGCATTCTTTCTGCTTCCTTTTCAGTAATGTCTCCTGAGGCTTACAGGCATGATAAAAATGTTCTGTTTAAGGCTCAACACTCAGTTGTGCTTTATTTTAAGCACCTTGAGCAGCCATGAGTCTTTATCTTTTCTGCTGTTCACTGGAAGGAAAAGCTTTAGGGATGAGGGTAGTGTTTGTATATGGGTAGAAAAATTAAAAAAAAAAAACCCACCTAGATTTCAGTTTGGCAGTCTGGCAATTTAGCTAAACAACAGTAATGAGATATACCTTAGAGCTGATGACATCCTCATTGTGTGAGTTTTTGACTGGATTTACAGGCTTGTATTCCCTCCTGTGTAGTGTGCCTCAAATCCAAGCAAAGGATTGTTGGATACATCAATAACAGTTGTACCACTATTGTATCAGTGGGCACATCTTACTTGACAGGTTGGCACAGTAGTTTATAGGTTTCATAGATTATAAAAGAAAGGTAATTTTTCTAGATTCCAACAAATCTTGGTGGTTTGAAATCCTTTGTTGTATGTAGCTCAAATATTCCTTTGCTCAAATTTTAACCAATCATTCATGTTTTGCTCAACTTCTTCTGTGGTTATTCCTGGTTGGCTAGTTAAACTCTCTTTCAAGAGATATTTACTTTTATAAGATTTCATTATTGCTTGATTCTGTTAATCAAAAGTATTTATTTGTTATTCTCATTTCAAATTAAAACTAGGAGTGTTGCCCTTCATTTACCAGAGACAGGTGTTCTAGATCAAGCAGAGTACAAATTTATTTTTCTCTGCATTTTTGGTTCCATCCAGGCTATCAGAAACTTTACAGTGTCTACTTGTGTTTATGAGATCAATCTTTTTAACTCAGTATATCAATTACAAACCCATATTTTCTGGAAGTGATTCTGTAAACACCCATAGGGGAAAAACATTTCAGTAGCTGTTTTGGCATTTGTTGGCCCACTTACATGTGGTCAGTTCACCTAGCCCACCAAGGTCAGTTCACCTAGTCCACCAAGGTTTCAATTGTTCAAAACAGTTAACTGTAACAGGAAGAATATTTTATAACTCACAGACATGTGATAGAACTGATCTATGTATATGGAAACTTGTGTTACCAATTGGCAAGCATGAGTTCATGTTTCCCCAGAAAACTTTTAATCTAAGGAGAAAGCAGAAAAACAAAAATGAAACAAAACATAAGTATCATTCTAGTTACTTTCTCATTTTATGGCAAAATAGAAAAGAATGTTTATTTTGGCGCATGGTACAAGGGGATATAATTCACCATGGAATGAAAGGTGTGGCATCAGGAGTCCGTTTGTGCACATCTGGGCAAATAAAGTTGCAGAGAGACAGGTGAATGTGGCTGTCTTCCTATTTTTCTACTTTTTCTTCAGTGTAGGTCTTCATCCTGGACCCCATGTATCCTTAGTAAGCTTCTCTGGAAACACCCAAACAGACATGCCCAGAGGTAATTTTCCTAGTTGATTCTAAATCTGGTCAAGTTGACAAGAAAGATTAACTACCATAAGCATAAAAGCTCCTGAGAGATCAGTCATTTTCTTTTCCTTATCATCTGTGTCTTCTTCAACAATTTACAGTTTGTTTTGCCTCTAAGGTATGCTGTGGCACTCCTTGAATTTGGCATCTAGTTTGTCATTTATTTTCTTCTTGAGATTATGGGTTTTCCAACCATAAGGAAGTCAAGCACACTGACACTTTTGATTTGAACAAATGATGGAATAGCTCATTGATGACACTCATAAAAGTAAAAATATTACAAATATTACAGATGTTAATGCAAACTATGCTCCTCAAATACACTGTGAAATTTGTTTTTGTGATTGGTGACTGGTGAATACAGTAATTATTCCATTATATGAATATGAATCCAGATTTTATTACCATATTGTACTTTGAAGTTTGCTGTTGATATATATTTCCAGTACTATTTCAGAGTACTAACAAAGGAAGAAAGCACTTAGAGAGGAAGTATAAAGTACTTTCAAAAGTCAAAGTATAAAGTACTAACTCTAAGTATAGCTCAATTTGAGGATTAGAGAGAATGGTTCAGTACAACATCTAGGCTGCAAAATGACATTTGAATTCATTTTGCTACAGCAGTCATCCATTTGAGGGAATGCAAACACATGATAAAAGTGAAATGACCAAATCCCTTTCCATCTTCTTGAGCAATTATTATCTTTTGTAAATTGTAATTTTTTCCGTTTGTGTGTACCACCTCTGAACTGTCAGTAATTCTCTAGCACTTTGTAATGAGATATTTATCACACAACATGTCTTCTGCCAGCTATTTACATTGCACAACTGAATTATCCATCAGGCAGACTTTAAAGAAATCATGGGATAGAGCTACTTGTGGCAGTCTCAAGCATTTTCTCTCCTACTTGGTATTTAAATATGATGGGCTGTTAAGAGAATATGTGCTTATCCTAAGGCCTCAATCTCTGGTTGCTATTTTCCTTTCCACACCACAATCTCTTCAAGAACTATAGAAAACTTTTTTCTCTATCATATGAGACAAATGCGGACAAGGAAAACCACGAGTACTTCTGTTATTTAGGTGCTCTGAAACTCTCAGTTTTCCATGAAAGTATGATTTTAATGCAGAATAGGAACTTGTAATAATATACAAGCAATCTTCTGTATATGTGGAGGTTATCTTTGGTTTTGCTGTTTTGAGAGAGGACCTCAAGTAGCCCAGGCTAGCTTCTTACTTGCTATATAGTTGACGATGACCTTGAACTTTTGATTTTCTTGACACCCCCTCCCCAGCCATCTCACTGCCACATCTAACTTATGAGGTGATGGAGACTGAACACAGCTTTCACAGATTTGGGGGAAGGATTCTTCCAATGGAGCTGTATCCTCAGCACGTTAATGACATGTCTGTACAATGAAGTCAGCATTTAGATGGCAATGCCTAGAGCCTATTAACATCATAGGAAACTCAGGGCAGTTACTTTAGGAAGAAATTGTTTGGGCTCTTCTTTAAAGAGAAAGTGACAGATGATACCTGTTCTTCCCATCAAAGTCTACTGGCTTCCTAAGAGTGGCTGTTCACAGGATCTTAAGTTAGATAGCAAGTGATACTGATGGTTGGTAGAAGAGAGCTGGGGTTGGACACGTGAATTCTCCCCATCTCTCCTCCACATATGATCAAAACTGAATGATATGAAAACTTGAAAATGTCATAATGAAACCAGTTATTTTAAATGCTAACTAAAAGAATTAGTAATAAAATATAAATTTGCTAGCAATAAAATCATGACGTTGTTAGGAAAATGCATGTGACTGGAGAGCATTATGTTAAGTAAAATTAGGAAGACTTTACCACACTTTTTCCAGGTAAAACCTAGATTTAAAATCTTGTATATGTAAACCTATGTGTGCATATTTGTGTGTGTGTGTGTATGTGTAGATAATAATGTAGAAAGGGGATCATAAGAGGAGAATCATCTTTCTTATGGAAAGTGGGAAATAGATGAATGGAGCACATGGGCAACAAGAAGGGAGGCAGGTAGATGGAGGGGGAGTGAGTGAGAACAGAGCATAACGACACATGGCTATGAAGATGTCATGATGAGACCCAATGCTTTGCATGCTAACCCGAAACATTAAATAAGTCAAAATTGTTATTCAATTATTACTATTAATATTTAGAAATAAATTCGTGACACATTTCCTATTTAAGAATTACATGCTGCCTGGTGTTTACTTTCTCATCTACTCCATGCAGAAATGGTATTACATTTTGAGGACACCATATTAATACATTTTCTTAACTGCTGATGATTTGTGAGTTGTGCGCTGTCCCAAGCATTTCTTATTTTCATCTTTAGGAGATGTTTTACTGTCTTCTGATTCTTATTCTTGTGTTTGTTGTTTCTTTTGAGTGCATTTTAAAAGCCTGAATATAAGGTCCTGTAAAGAGTTTCATTTATTTATTTATTTATTTATTTATTTATTTATTTATTTATTTATTGCTTCTTTACGTCTATTATTTTTAGGCTGCTAGATGGAAAGTATGTTTTAAAAACCCTTTCAGCGTCCTCATCCCAGCTTGTTTGCAATACTTTGTTTTAGGTTTGGACCTACTTTCCTTGTTCTCTTCATGCTTCATTTTGTTCATGGCCATCCTGAGAGAAACTCTGACAAATGTCAAGATTCTTAATTCAAATCAGGAATCTCTTCCAACCTATACTGTAGTCCTTTTTATTTTTTTAGGTATAGTTGCATTCAACACAGTCCACTTCTGTCTATATTCTCACTACCTTATGTCCCAAACTAAGTGTGTCTTTTCCCCCACTTTACCAATTCTTGTGTCCTCACTCCATTCTTAGATCATGATGCTAGTACCAGCAAATTCTTTGCTGATAGAAACATTGTCAAGGTCCTTAGTCTATGCTTCCTTCTCATTCCCTATATACCACACCACTGCCTTCATTGACACAGGATCAGTTCATACATTTACTCCAGCCTGTATACTGCCGTCATGTCTAAGGACATAGTATCTTTAAAGTAACACCACATGAGAGGAGGTTAAAGCTTAAGGGTGCTTCTGGAAGGCAGATTGTCTTCTCTGTTTTCAACTGGTCATTTGGCTAGGCTGCTGACTTGTTTGTTTGCTCAACATTTATTAGAGGAAGACACAAGTAGTTGCAAAGAAAGAGATGGGAGAATGCTTTTATATTGGACATCAACAAAGGATTCCAATTCTTTATGTGTCAGTGGGGCATTGCAGAGGACAGGAGGCTAGGACAAAGGATTTAAAAAGAAGCTGATGCTTTTTTTTTTTATGGAAGAAAGCCCTAGAAACTCTGGAAGATGTTGAGGTAAGCCTTCTTGCCTTTATACACAGTGGTGTTAAGACAGGAAGAAATGCAGAGGAAGGCACATGAGTCATAGCTATAAAATTAAGCCTTGAATGTGGGGTGGAGGATCTGTATCAGGATGATGCTTTCATCCCAGAGCATACCTGAAACACCTTCCAATCCCCCAAATAAGGTCAAAGTTGAGAAGGAAGAATTAGAAATACTACCTGCCCCTTCCTTCAATTCCCCTCAGCCACATACTTGGTCTGAAATAAATAATTGGATATCTTTATATGTGGTAGGAAGAATATGTTTTGAACATAAAATAATTAAAAGTAAAGAAATATTTTAATAACTGAAAATGTTTGGAAGATTTACAATATACCTAAGAAACATATTTTTAAATTTAAAAAATTACTTGATTTCATTTTATTTTGTGTGTAGAAATGTTTTGTCTGCATGCATGTCTGGGTACCATGTGTGCGCCTGGTGCCTGCACAGTTT
Organism: Cricetomys ansorgei; assembly: GCA_026225945.1. NCBI lineage: Eukaryota > Metazoa > Chordata > Mammalia > Rodentia > Nesomyidae > Cricetomys > Cricetomys ansorgei. The sequence goes on from JAMJFZ010001109.1 coordinate 26,342, forward strand.
GGGAGAGGACATTGTATCCCACGGGACTAGAGTTAGAGATGGTTGTGAACCACCATGTCAGTTCTGGGAACTGAATCTGGGTCCTCTGGAAGAACAGCCACGGCCTCTCTAGAAATATTTTAATATATGTTCACAGGACATGGAGGTTTGACATAGTGCAAAGGAGTAATGATTTGAGAAAAAAAAAGTGTTGTATTTTCACCGCACCAATCAGAAGCATCTGAGAAACCTATGCAGCTGTCATCACAGTGCATATTGCTATGTGTGCATTTTGCTATGTGTCTGTTTCCTGTTTCATGGAGAAGTCTTTGTACCTGTTTCTTTAGATTTCACACATGCTTAAATATTTATGTTGAATGAGTGAAGGCATGCACGCATGAATGAGCCAGCACTCAATTCAATGTACAATGGTAGAGTGGAAGGCATAAAAAATGTAAGATATGGGTGGGGACCAAAACCCGATAAACCGGATCTCCAAGGACTGAGTATTTGAGTCCAAATGTTTTCATTGCTAAATTAAACTCATAAGTAGTTGCTTGGATGTACTCTACTCATTCCCTTCTTGTCAGGTCCCTCACTCTTCTAACTTGAAGTTCCCTCTTCTTACATCTTATTATGACACAAGGCCACCATGTGCTTTAGGAAGCCAGTCATAATCCTTGGTCAGTGGTCACTGTCTATTGACTTGTTAGTTGTGTGAGCCAACTAACTACCATTTAGCTCCTTTGAAGACAAACGTAAAACTGAGTTACAAGGGACCATTATTATTTCTAGGTCATTATTTTTTCCTTCCATGTTTTAAAAATAGGGATCTCAAATCATTTGACATAGTTCTCTTATCATGTCTTGAACCTACAGACATGTGTTTTTCATGGTTTAGATCCACATCCCAGTGGCTCTTTCAGAAGATCAAGTCTGAGTTACTTATTTTTAAGAAATTGCACTTTTCATTGCTTGCCTTTAGAGCTGCAAACCAACACTGCCATCCACTGTTCCTTTGAATAATCTTCCCCCATAGCTCTCACCAAGATGTTTGGAAGAAAAATCTGATGACAAAATTAAGTCCTTTGAAAGGATAGGGACTTCCTGATTTTAAGCAAGTGGCACACTAAATCATAAAGGAATCAGATATCATGACTCACCTTTCTTTTCCAAATGCCTAAATGAGGAAAATGCATTCACAATGTGATCAAGCTGATAAGCAATCTCTAATGTCAGAGTTAGGCTTGAATGTGAAACATCCTCCACAGAACCCACATCTGAAAACTTGGTTCTTATTCATGGTGGTGTTTGGGAGGTTGTAAGACCTTTAAGAGGTGGGTCTTAGCCAGAGGAAGTGGGCTGCTGGCAGAAGGAGTGGGCTGCTTGCAGAGGATCTTATGGGTTATAGCATGGCTTGAGTCCTAGCCTCATATCTCTGTTTCATGAACCAGTGGGAAACAGCTAGCTGTGTGTGATCTTCTACCATAGACCCAATGGAGTCAGCTGCCCTGTCTCTTGGCCATTACTGACCATATCTTTTAAACCATTAATCAAAATAAGCCTGCCATCACTTAAGTTGCTTCTGTCAGATACTTGATCACGGTGATGAAAAAAAGTAGCTAACGTAACTTCTTTCTGAGCTTTATAGGAAAGTCATTCATTTTCTTCTTGATCATGGGTTGGGTTGCTTCTCTAGGCTCAGGGCTGTTTCTCAGTCACCTTTTAATATTTCAGGACCAAAGCCAGTCCTCTCCTAACCAGTAGGTCATCTGTGTCTTTCACTGCTGTGAGAAAAGTCCTACCACACTTGGAAAAGGAGCACATATTCCTAGACTCATCCTCTTGGCTTATTCCTATATATTCTTTCCTATACTTACTCTATCTTTATTACATATCAAGTTTTAGTTTCACTCTATTTGCACTTCAATTCTCAAACTAAGGAAATTTTAACTAAGATTATGATGAGTTAAATTTTTTTTCACATTTCTCATATTGATCCTTCACATACTCAAAGAACCAAAATTTGAGGCCTGTAGCTTCATTGCTGGAAGGTGTACATGGTGACAGGCTTTAATTCCCTGCCTATGCAGGTAAAGACTATGAGCCCCAGAAGAAGCAAAACACACAGGGCACAGGTCGGCAGGAGACAAAGCTAGTAGCAGAAGTTAAGTCTTTGAAAAGCAATTTCCTGAAAATGCTTCTCCCAGAAGTATCATCCACCTCTGTGCCCTGGAGTAACAGGGCATCTTTTAATAACCTCTCTGAGGGTATCCTTGTTCTCCCTGCTTCTCCTCACTCCTCTTAGCTCTCTCTCTTGATGAGCAGGATGCTGAGGTTGGGAAAGGGCAGACAGTGCCCCCACACCTCTTCTATTCATCTCAGGAAAGCATGAGAGCTGATGGCTTGTAGAGGACAGACAGAAAGAGTGTCAATGTTCTAGTCATGGGCTAGTAAGAGGAAAATTGTATGTTATTTTACTTATGAAGATTTATAATTCCTCTGCTAGGCGACCTCAATTACTCCATCTATCCAGGTACCACTTAGAGATTTATGCAGGTCATATCTTTGTATTATCTCTTGAGATGGCCCCATACTAGTTTGAATAGATGTGTTAGAGCAGCAGTTCTCAACCTGTACGTTGCTACCCCTTTGGGAGTCAAATAACCCTTTCACAGTAGTCGCCTAAGATCATCTGCATATCAGTTATTTGCATTATGATTCATAAGAGTATCAAAATAACAGTTATGAAGTAGCAATGAAAATAATTTTATGTTTGGTGGGAGTGCGTCACACCATGAGGAACTCTATTGAAGGGTCACAGCATTAGGAATGTTGAGAACCACTGTTCTAGAGAGACAAGAGGCCAATTGAGTGCTTGTTAAAATGCTGGTGACCACAGGGATCACAACCTACTTTGAGATTTGGAAATACTCACCACTACCTGGTTCCTCAAGCCAGACCCCACTTTGTTGAGCTGTTTGCACTGTTTTGCTTTATGGATTGACAGTGTGTGGGTGTGGGAAGATTTTACTGCAGAAAGTAATGACACTGGAGTGTTTTTAAGTAAAGTCAGTTCATTTCTAATAAAAAAAATTCTAAGTAGATAATTGACTAAAATAAAAGTGATTTGGAGAATTTACTGGAGACTGATGTGTATAAACTATACTTTGAAAGAAGGACCACAGTGAGGAGGAAAGGATCACTAGTTATCTTGGTTATAAGAGACAGGGGCTCATAATTTAACCAAGTTACGTTATATACCAGGCATTATAATGTTTCAAACATGTTCTCTAATTCTCTGGAAAGTTCTAAAATTAGTCACGATTGTACCCATTTTTAGATGAAAAAATCAAGACTAGGTCAACAAGAAACTCCACAGAGGTCATTTTGTAGATAAGGACCAACTTTAAGAATGAATCTAGGTGCCTCTGTACAGAAAGTTTACAGGAGAAAAGCAAGTTTAAGGACCAAATTATCATTGCAAAGTTCATTTACTTATCTAGAACAGAGAATTCATACAGGATGTCAAGGAACTAGCCTAGAGAACTAGCCTAGCCAAGGAACTAGAAAGAGAAGAGCTCTGAAAACTAGATTAAAGTTGTTAATTTCAGGGCTGGAGATGTGGCTCAGAAGCTAACAGCACTTACTTCAGAGGCCCCAGGTTCTGTTTCTGGCACCCAGTGCAGCGGCTCACAACTCCCTATAACTCTGGTTCTTCTGGCATCTCTGGGCACCTGAATTCAATTATTGCACATAAATTCAAATGGCCACACATATACAAATAAAGAATAATAAATTAGTAATTTTTAAAAGTTGTTAATTTAATTCTCTACACATGAGGAATAATTAGTGTTTTTTGATATTAGAAGGGTATCAAGGTGTGTTATAGGTAAAATGATTTTGGAGTCATTTGCCAATGGACATGACTTCAGAGTTGCTTCCACAGCCCAGTCATGGTACTAAAGAGAAGATGAGAAGCAGTTTGTATAGGCTGTCTTAGTTTTCTTGAGGTATTACAACAGAGTTCCAAATACCAAGTGGCTTCTGAATAATGGAAGTCTATCACATTCTGAAGGTTAGAAAGTCCATCATCAAGTGTACTTTCTGGTAAGGACTGTCTATCTTTAATTTCAAATGGCAAGAAGGTATGAAAAAAATTGGGGTCCTCTTTTAGCAGAACACTGATCCCACTCAAGGGCCCCATCTTCAGATACCATCATCTTGGGTGCTACCATTTAACAGATTCGTTTTGGAGATGAACCAACATTTGACCAGTAGCATTTTAAAATAAAGTATTTATGGAATAGACACTAATTTTCATTCAACTAACATTACTAAAGTCTTAACTGGCATCTAATACTTCAAGAGTGAACCAATTTTATTAAATTAAACATTACATTTTCAAATGCTGAGTCATACGCACTTATGAGAAACAATACAGTGAAATACTGTTTACCATTTCCTCAGTTTTTCTCAATGGTAATATTTTGAAAAATTATACTATATTATTACAAGATAGTATTGACATTACTATATTCTAATGATCCTGGTGACATTTCCTCAGGTTTACTTGTGCTCCGTGGGTTCAAATAATCTTATTTATTTTGATGGCCTGGTTAATTGTTACTGTGTTCAGATAATAAGTTTTTATCATAAATCTTTCTCAGTTCCCCAGTTCATCTAAAATGCAGTCTAAGAACCTTGCTAAATGCACAATATACTATGTCTACCTCCATTCCGGTCCCAAACCAATCACTCTGAACATTCCATTTCATGCAGGGCAGGCATTGTCCACCAAATGTTTAGTACAATTTTGTATAAACATGTATTTTGAAGTATTCTATAACATTGCATGATTACCACCATACCAAAGTTTCCACTGACAATAACTAGAAAGGTAGTTTGATTTAAAAATCATTTTTAACAGCATTACAGAGCACTGAAGCAATGGATGAGGGGCAAAGATGGGAAAATCATAGAGAGTTGAGATGCTATTTTGAAATTTTTTAAAACTCTTGTTGCATTTTCAAAATCTGTAGATATGCATGAAGGCAAGTAGTTTCTGTGCTTTCCCCAGGCGGAGGGTTGTGGCTGCCATACTGAATGTCACCACAGAAACTTGAAGAGTTTATGTAAGACCTCAAATTCACACTTGATTTTCCCTTAGATACTTACTGACTCTGACATTTGGGCTGTGGGAAGATAAGGAGATTAGTTGAAGACAGAAAAACAGAGCACACTTTGTTAATCTTATGGTCAGGAAACAAAGACTTCATGTTCTGCCACAAAAAGTACTCTTGAGATCAGGCAGGTTTCCATTTGAAATCCCTGGAGAGATATGCCATATAAGTAGAAGTGAACCAAAGTTTGACCATATTCAGTTTATTCTCTACATACCTGCACTCCAGATGAAGTGACAACAAGCATCACTGAAGAGGAGCACAACCTCTGTAATATCTTCATGCAAAACACACGGATCGATTCTAAAATTACTTGGCCTGCTTGAAAGACAAAGTCAGGAGAATCAGAACACTTTAAGAATGCAAGAAGTATAACAAAGGATTACCCACTGATTGGAATTATTAGATATGTATTTTACATTTACAAAAGATATTAATAATAGATTTAAGGACATGTATAAAACGATGAAGAATTACAGATGAAAAGATGGAGAATTTCTTGAAATGAGAGTAGGAAATGTGTAGTGCTGCATATAAGGGTCAAGATACATTTAAGTTATTACCTTTTATTGAAAAAAGAGAAAGAATAATGTAGGAGTAACATTTGAAGAATTAATGGCCGAGAATGTCCAAAATTGCATGAATGACAATGACCCATAAATACAAGAAGTCTAGTGAAAAACTGGGGGTATACCTCAGTGGTAGATCATTTGCCTAATACACACAAGGCCTTGGTAACTGCCAGTGCCATAAATAAATAAAGCAAGTTAAACGAAGAAATCTTGACTCATAAACCTTCTTGTTAATTTCCTAAAGCAATGATAAAAATCTTTGGAAAAGGACATTGTCTGTAAGCAAGCTTTTAATACCTTTCAGATATGAACTATGAAGTGTATGGAAAATTAAATGTGACGGAAGAGGAAAGCTCTGAATTTTCTACTGACAAAGCCTACGCTGCAGTATGTCCTTGAGGTTGTTATTGAACTGTGAGACAGCTGAGTGAGGAAGCCCCATGCTGAATGTAGACAGGTGCCATTCCATTAGTTGGGGCCCTGGGTGGAATGAAACAGCAGAAGGGGTTCATCTTATCTCTTTTTCTTCCTTTCTTTCCAAACAAGTACATTTGTTTTCTGCTGTTGCCATCTTGGATATTAGATCCTGTGCTTTTGCCCTTTGACTTGAACTTGTACCAACAGCTCAGAAACCTTCTTAGGTGCTGCTCTTGACCTTTCACCTAGTTTGAGACAGGTCTCTGTTGTTCATTGCTGAATATTCCATGATAGCTGGCCAATGAGCCTCTGAGGACCTTCTGCCACGGCCTCCATTAGCATCAGAGGACCCCTGTCTTCACATGGGTTCCAGGGATTCAAACTCAAGTCCTCACACTTACACATCAAGTGTTTTTTCCACTGAGCAGTCTCCACGGTTGAGAAATTATGTATTGTTCATGACTGGTTAGATGTATAAACTGGCAAAATCAAGTTGAAAATGTATTTGGCTATTTCTTATAAAACAGAAACATACTAAATGATGTTATCTGATGAACATAAGTATAATCACTCAGTTAATCTCCAATGTGTATGCTTAGGAACAATGTGCATGTTCACCCAGAGACATTGTTTTTTGAGACAAGTCTCACTATGGAGTCCCAGCTGGCCTCAGACTCACAGTTTTCCTGCTCGAACTCCTAAGTGCTGGGATTAGAGACATTTGTCACCAGGCCTTGCTCAAGACATTCTTAATAATATTCCAACCAGCCCAAACATCTACAGAATGCATACATACATTTTGGTAGATTCATAGATTGAAACCACATGTTAGCATACATGGAAAAATCCACAGCTACACACAACAGCATGGACTAAAATCACAAATATTTGAACAAAAGAAGTCATTTGTGAAAGAGAAAACACAGAAAGTGCAATTCAACTTTTGTATAGTCCAAAAATTGGTAAAAATAATAAAAAATGGGTAAAAATAATCAGTGTTATAAGAAGGTAGAATAGTCATTATTCTTGGTAGAGAGGAGGTAGAGTGACTCATAGGTTGCACGAACTTTTTGAATGCTGATAATTTCCTGTCACTTTGCCTTACTGCTTGCCACAGGCATGCTCATTTAGTAACTAACATTTGAGCAGTGAACAGAAGGCACTTGTATGTTTCTGTATGGATGCTTTGCAACAATCAAGAGTCTCTTTATAAATTATTGACTGTATATTAAATACACAGGACTGAGCTGTGTGATTTACCCCTCTGTTTTAGTTTGCTTACTACTGTGGTGATAAGAAGTTCTGACCAAAAGCAACTAGGGCATTATTTTACTTACACTTTCATATCACAATCCATCATTGAGTCAATAGGAAACTCAAGCAGGGCAGGAATTTGGAGGCAGGAACTGAAGCAAAAGCCTTGCCTAGCTTACTATGGCTTGTTCAACCTACCTTCTTATACAATTGAGGACCACCTCTCCAAAGATGATACTCCTCAGAGTGAGCTGATCCTCCCATATAAATCATTAAGCTAGAAAATGCCCTGCAGAATTACCTAAAGGCGAACGCATGAGACATTTTCTCAGTTGAGGTTCCTCTTCTGGGATAATTCTAGCTTGTGTCAACTCAAAAAAAAATCCAACCAGGACAGCCTCATACATTGCCTTTCTGCTATAAATGCTCTGCTGTAATCACCCATTGTTACATGCCCTGAAGAACTATAGAGTAGAAAAGTAGTAACACTCTCACTGTTTATGGTAGTCACCATGCTATAGAATCTATACACACCCTAACCTAAAAACATCCAAGTTTTTGTTAATATTACAGAAAAGAAGTTTATGTCTTCAGTTAATTAATAGGAAGAAAATAAAACAAAGCATGATTAACATTTCATAATAATGTTAAACCACTATCCAAAAACTTCTATGATTGTTTGACAGATAGAAAAACGCCAACTAAACCTAACATCTAAAAATTTGTAAGCCACCATTCTCTGTGGGGAAGTTAAGTAAGTCAGCTAAAATGTATCAGAAATTTACTGCATTTGTAGCATTGTTAAGAAATGTGGAAGTTACAAAAGAGAAACCATGAAATCATGGTTCTGTTCTTAAAGAATCAACCAATTTGTTCAGAGATGCAAGAGTTAAATCTGCAAAGCAACACAAAGAATTATGTCTCAACTGCTAAATTATGTCATGTATTCCATAGGTAGAGTAAAAATGAAAAATGCAGAATGGAGTGACGGGAAGGCTCATTGGGGGAGGTGGGGCCAGATCAGGCTTTGTGGAGATGATTGACTAGCGAAGTTTCTTGGAGATCTAATTAACACAGGTTGTGTTGGACAGCTGAAGATTACCTGTTCTGTAATAGTATGAATTGATATCATAAATGGTTCTGATGCCATTATGATGTATCATGTGTAAATAATTCATGCATAGACTAATGGAGCCATACAATGGAACTGCAGGGGTGTTACAAATTAGAATTTATGTGCATTGACATAGGAGTGGGTAGAGGCTGGCGCGGTGTTTGCCCCTTCCCTAGTCACTGTTCCACACTGCTGTCAGCACGAGTATTGTGTGTGCGAGAGTGTGTGTATGTGCATGTGTGGGGGTGTGATATGTCTATACATGCCAATCTTGAATTATTAGGTAAGCAGGATACATATAAGTATTTAACTCACAGCAATCTCCCTCAAAATAATTTATACAGTAGCCTTGCCATGTATGCTCATAGGCAAATTGGAGAAAGGAGTAACATTTCAGGTGAGTAGAGTTTTAAGTATGACTGATATTCTGCACATTATTTCTGCACATCTCTTCAGGTGTAACATCTTCAAGATGTTATTTTGTTATTTGAAATATTAAGTATTGTTAGAGAATTTCCAAGATAGAGTCACTGTTTATCTCTAGTGGCTGCTGGATTTTTATTCTTCTTTTGAAATTACCAAGACTGATGTGATACTTACTTTTGATCATCATCTCGATGGGATTTTGAATAGCCATGGAAACTAATCCCTGAGTTTGTCTGTGAGGGATAGTTGTGAGCATGCCATACCATGGGCTGGGGTCCTAGTGTAAATACAAAGGGGAAAGTGAGCCTATCAAAAGCATTCATTGCTCTTTTCCTGACAATGGATGCAATGTGACCAGCTACTCCTCTTCCTGTCACCATGATGGACTGCATCCCCTGATCTTTAGTGCAAAAATACCTCCACCCCCCACACTTGTGTTTATTATTATTATTATTATTATTATTATTATTATTATTATTAGTGTTTTCTCACAGCAAAGGGACAAGTAACTAAGTAACAAAGTAACAAGTAACTAAGGCAACTGATTAATTTTCTGGCTAGTTTGTCCCAAGCTAGAATCATATGCAAAGAGGGACCCTCAACCGAGAAAACACCTCCATCAGATTGCCTTTGGGGAAGTCTGTGAGGTCATTTTCTTGATTAGCTACTGATGTAGGAAGGCTTGCTGGGACAGTGCCACCCCTGGGCAGGTGGTTGCTGATTGTATAAAAAAGCAGGCCAAGTGAGCCATGTCGTGCCAGCCAATTAGCAGCACTCCTCCATGAGTTCTTCAGGTCCTACCTCCACCATGTTCCTGTCTTGAGTTTCTACCCTGACTTATCTTCATGATGGACTGTATGCTGTAAAATGAAATAAAATCTTTCTTCCCAGAGTTGCTATTAGCCATGATATTTATCAAGAAACAGATAAATAAACTAGGAAAAGAAGTATTAATTTCCTGGCCCACCTTTTCTCTCCAGAGGGAGTTAAAATTTGCACAATTTAACTAGTAACACTACAGCACTAAAAAATTAGAAATTTACATATTTCACATTTATTAACACAGGATTAGGAAAATCACAATGTTACACCTTGCTTACAGTATAATATGCTGCTGTCTGTATGCAAACAGGGCCATTCTAATACAGAGTTCATTCTAGAGTATTTTTCAGGAGACTCTTCCTCTGCTTGATCATTACTATGTCCTGCAAGAAGATCCCAGTTCACACTTTGCGATTGCCAAGCTCACTCTACATCCCAGAGTCTTGGAAGGGACTTTAAAATTTCAAGAATATCCAAATGATGGCCATGGTGATCAATAACTAGGATTCTGCCGTCCTATATCAAAGATAGAAAGAGATTTGATATATTACCTCCTAGTTAAACTTAGCTAGAATGCTATCTTTTTTACAATATTAGTTTTTTAAATTTTGGAAATGACTATCTTTAATTAATGCACTGTGTTTTCCTAGTCTTTTAAAATTTAAAACACGGTTTATTTTATAAAACGAGATTTGACTTTGGTTTGGATTGAAAGTTGTTACCAAGCATTTTTTATTCTTACCTTGAAGATGATGCCTAGTGCATAAAATTTATACCTGGGAACTATTAGCGTAATCTGGGTCCCATGTAGTATTAAAATTGGCTTCATAATATGCCCACCATACTGTGGCCTAAAACTTCTACAAAGAAGAAACTTGAGATGGCAAGGAAAACTTGAGATGGCTCACAGGGTTAGGATGCTTGCCACCAAGCCTAGCAATCTGAGTTTGATCCCCAGGGTGTCAGAGTATAATGCAAATACTGCAAGTTGTCATCTGACCTCCCCACAAACACTGTGGTATATGCGTGCATGCTCACACACACATGCACATGTGCACACACATACATATGCACACACATGCACATGCACAGACACACATGGACACACACACATGCACATACACACAATATACACACGTACTGAATTAAATGAATAAACCTTTCTTGAATATATGACTTTGCATACTTATCTTTCTTAGAAAACTCTTTTTTAAAGGTTAGCTGAGATTTTCTCCAAAAATTTCCCTTTTAGTTTGTGTCTCCAAAAACCTGCTAATCCAATCCTTATTCTAAATGCAGTCCTTCAAAAATATACAAAGAGACACCTTTCCCCCTTGAATTTCCCTCGACTGAACAGTGATATCTTCCTTGTACCTCACACAAGATGATTGTAAGTCTCTCTGCTTCTTCCATTAACATTCTCCAAACTTGCTTTAATCCACCAGTGATATTCAAATTCCTGACCTGCTGTATCTAGTTAAAGACAGAAAAGATACAGTTCCTAGTAGGAGGGACCTATAACCCTCCTCATTCTTGGATCCTGCCTTTGTCAGTGTGTTACCAATCTATTAGTCATCTTGTCACTATTTCATCTTATATTTTTAATTGAGTATTTAATTTTTTTCTTTTTTGAGTCTGACTTGCTGTTCTTACCTAGAAAACAATGAGACAACATAGAAAAAAAGACAAGTTTAAGCTAATTTTTAAGCAGCTGAGGTAAACTACAGAGCTTTTATTAAAGAAAAGAGTAAAAGAGTAAAATCTTGCTTATTGGAGAGTCATCATCTTGTCAAAATCATACTCAGTAATGAAAATGGTGCTTGTTGATAGTTAACAAGTTAATTCTTCTATCTATTTATTATTTCAACCAAGGTCGTGGTTGTAAACTAATATAAGATTCAGCACATGACAATTCAGGGACCAAGTTCATCTTGCTCATGTTTTCCTATGAATAAAGTTTTACTGACACAAGTCCCATTCATTTTGTGTTTACTATTATACCATAATAGAGACTGACTGACAAAACACAGGAAATATGGGACCATTTCTACTATGGACTCTTGGGAGAAGAAACAGATCAGAAAGAGTTAAAAAGAAGAAGAAGAGAACAATTTTCATAAATACTTCAAGCAAATACCGAGAGCTATCTCTTGACCTTCCTACAAGAGGTCCTTACTGGTTGAGAGAAGGAATGAACAACACTAAGACCTAAAATTTTATTATATTTTATTATAGATCTAACATTTGTCTGAGAAAACACTCATTATATAGAAGGCCAAAAGCTTAGAAACCCCATGCTGGGTTGCTGGGGAGAACTCCAGGCTGATTGGCTGCCATTTATGCTTCCATTTATGATGAACGATACACTGGGACTCTGTTACAAGCCTACTGCTCAGATCTCTTTTCAGTTTGAAGAGAAGTCTGAGTCAAAGAATCCTAAGCTTCATGATGTACTTCTCACCACAAAGAAAAAATTTGAAGACTAAAAAGGTCCCTGACAAACCAAATTAACATTCATACATAGAGCTTTGGGGATGAGTGAATAGTATCTGAAGAGATACTATTACTTAGAATGAAATCAGTTTTTGTTTTATCAATTATATGGCAGCCAGAGAATAATCCTGCAGATGTAATTCATTCTGGGTGATTCTTAAGATATTCCCTTTACACTATAATGAGAGAGTCTAAAGTGAAGAAGAAACTGAGCAACCCTCAGTTTCTGTCTATGAAATGCATTCAGCTCCACAAAGGAAATGTAAAAATTACTAAAAGAAAAAGAAAGGCAACCAATTGGAATGTTGTTTTAAAATGTCTGCAGATTGAGTTTTAATTTACAAATTAATAAGCTAACACGCTAATGAGAAACTGCTTTTTCCATGGCATGAATTTTTATAGAAGAGCAGAGTTTCATAACGTGGGGAGGATTGTTTTCCACACCGGTCTTTCTCTCTCTATTTCTCAGTGTCTTCACCTTCCATCCTTCCCAGGGTTTCCAAACCCTAGTGCTGCCCAGGACCCTTCAGTTGTGTTCACAGGCCTGGTGATTCAGACCCCACCTCCTCTCTTTCATTAGGACTTACTGTGGTGTATTCCATTCTCTATGTCCTCGGAACAAAGTTAAGGTTCCCACTCCTGAACATCTAAAAAACCCTCAAAGGTAAAGAATCAACATCATGGGAAAAGTATGAGGTAAGCCATGAAAACGATTTTCACAAAATCCAAGATCTCACATTCCTATGACACAACCTGAGCAGAAAGACTCCTAATCCACAGTATCCCACTCAGTGAGATTTGGCCAGTGAGTCAGAGAGCTAAGAGCTTCTATCTAGATACCTTTTCATAATATGAACCAGGTAGACAACTAGTAAAAATATATACTTTTAAGATGACTTTAGTAGGCTGGAGACGGAGATCAGTGTTATCCTGGCATGCTTAAGTCTGTGGGTTCAAATTCCTGCACTACAAACAATAAAATAAGATTATATGTAAAGTCTACATAGTGCAAACTCACAGAGCATTTTAGTCCTTGTAAGACTGATGGGATCACACATGTGTTAACAACCTGACTGATTGGAAGGATCTGCTTGGTGATGTGGATCATGAGTAACACATTGTGTTTAGCATTTTGATGTTTTAAAGTATTACACTGAATCATTATTTGCTTTTGCTCCTGAAATTTGTGTCTCTTCTTTAGATGTTTCTGAGACCAATGCTTCAGTCTCTCCTGTCTAGTTCATTGATCTGGCCTAATGTGTTATGCTATTCTTGGAAAGGAGAGAGAAAGAGGGAGAGAGAGGGGTGGGGAGAGAGAAAGAGAGAGAAAGAGAGAGAGATTTTGAGAGATTTCAGTATCATTTTCATCTTTCCCCAAACATGCTCTAGCCAAGGGCTTTCCAAATGCTTTAGAAACACAGAGTTCAAAATAAAAGTATTATAACATCAAGAATGTTTGAGAAATTACATGACTTGTCTGTCCTCTGTCTCTTTGTCTCTCTTCATTTCTGCAAATACATAGGAGGACATGCCAAGTCTCACTGAAGACAGCGTGTTCACCACACTTCCTTGACTTTTATTCCTGGAGTCTCTACTATAAGCTTTAGTGAACATACATATTATTGAATTATTTCTGTTTAGGGGATAACTCTGAAACTTAGTGGTTAAAAATGACAATAAGTGTGAATTATTCTTGCGTTTTCTGTGGGTCTGGGAATTTAGCCAGGGACTTTAGCATACATTTGTTCATGATACCCAGCAGGACCACAGTCATCTGAAAACCTGACTGGGAGAGGAGATCAGCTTCCAAGGTGTCTTTCAAGGTTGTTCCGAGTTGTTATTGATTATTGATAGAAAACTTCATCTCAGAAAAATTTCCACATGGCCTTCTCAGAGGGTGCTTGAGTCTTCATGTGGTGACTGATTCTTCTGAGAGACAGGAGAGAGGGGTGGGGGGGGAGAATCTTCTTTGTGACTTGGCCTCAGAAGTCAAATATCAATTTCACAGCCTTCTGTTCATTTTGCAAGTCAGGAGGTCCAGCCCACACTCAAGCGGACAGAGCTCTGCTTCACTCTTTGAAGGGAAGGGTGTGAACAAAATTGTGAATCTATTTTTAAAAGCCTTCACAGATCATAAAATGTTGGGAATTTTATTGCAATCTTTCCTTCTGTTTTTTACCGGGATGTTTTTCCTTATGGAGGACAGAAATCCTGGGTTGGAGAGATGGTCCATCTGCTAAAGGCTAGGATCACAACCCCAAAATATAAGAGGACAGAAATCTTACCTTAAAATGAGACCTGCAGCTAACCAGTTACCCACTTGGTGTGCAATTTTACGTCTGTGTGATCGTCAGGGATGTCAGTTGCCTGCTCCATGTTCCTCTTTTGTGTTTGAGCAATGCACTTTCCCTCTGGGAATCCACTTCTCTGCATTCCATTGTGCTCAGTGGGCACATCCATCACATCCACCATCACCACTTATATCGCAGAGCTGGGCACAGGACCAGGTGGGCAGTCAGAGACTATCTTCATGTTTCTAGTGATTGCTGCTCGTGACAGGACATGGGCCTGACAGACTAGCAGATGCAAATCGCAGGGGGAAGGGATTCCTCCTAGACACGAAGAGAAGAAAAAACCTGGAACAGTAAGAAAGTCCTCAGCTCTTACAGATGAGGGCCAACTTATTATTTTTAAAAATGTATAGTTTGAGTTGTACTTCTTTTGTACATGAACGAATCCTAACAACTCAGGAATGATGTCTCAACAAAGCAAACCATAATTTCTAAAAACAGTACCCTTCAAGCAGTAGGCAAACCTTAAGAATAAATATAACACGAGAAAAATAGAAAAAAAGAACAAATACAACGAATTTAGAGCATATAGATTACGTTAGAAACAACCACAAAAGACTTTTCTTTCTTTCTTTTTCTTTTGTTTGTGTTTTACATTATTTGGGGTTACTTTCATTGATTTTCTGCTAGAGTTAGGTATTGCAGACCCTCTGGCTTTTCAAGTCATTCTTATAAATGAACAGTCACTAATTCTAATTAGTAGAAAGTATCACCTACTTTAATTAAATACCTTAAAAAACTAATTGAAATTAAGTTAAAAAAATAACTCTGCCAATCACACATGGGATAAACCTTGTTCTGCTTTTAAGTATATTATCCATCACATGCCCACATCTCATTCCCAACAAGGAAGTGTCTTACTTGACTGGTGTACTTGCTAAAGTGGCATTGACACCCTTTGCTTCTGCAGAATGTTCAGATTCTCTTATTCTGTTACTAGCCTTTTGTGAATCCTTTTGGAAATTAACACACACTTTCACACATTTCCTGAGGCTTTCCACTGAGTTTCAGCAGCTTTCATGATACCTCCTTTGGTTGGTTGCTTATGACTTACTGTCTGACTTCAGGATGTCTACTCCCTCAGGCTTTACTTGTTGGTTAAGGTGCCCTACAGTTTTTCTTTCAGGAAGACCCAAGGCAGCCAGGCTTCTCTTCCTATACCAAAGAACGATGCATCGTCCTGTTCCTTGTAATCCTGGAGATGCAGATTTTTCGTGGAATGGGTAATGCCTCCAAGTCAGTCCCACTGCTTGGCATCTCCTTCAGTGGATACACTTGGCGGTTACTGTCACTAGGCTTGACTTGCATGTTGTCAAATTCACACGGTGGAGATATTATAAAAGTTTCCAGTAATGTGACTGATAGAAATGCTTACTTACAAACTCACTTGTAAAATGTGCTCTGGGGGAATACAGAATGGTTGAAAGTCACAGAGTGAAAAGATCTAAAAGTCTTTGTGAGTTAATGCAGTCCTATCCAAAATGGGCATCATTAGCCTATCTGGTAAAAAGGACAAAATAGTAAATCTCACATTCTTAATATAAAGAGTTGTGTTTTTCCCCCCTGTGGAAATGACAATGCAAAAAAAAATGGTATGAGACAATGTAATTAAATACAACAAAACACATGCTATACTTTTCACATTTCCTTAAATAGTTTTTTTAAAGATAGCTCCTTTCTTTAAAAAGTTGTCTAGACCCAACCACAGACACTTGATTGTAGACTCTCAGTTTGTTGTTATTTGATTTCTCATAAAAAAGACATAGAATGATTTTCTTTACCTGTGGAAGCAGAATCTACTTCAACCTTTGAACTGAATGAGAAGGTGGTTGTTTTTTTTATTTGTTTGTTTGTTTTTGTTTTTTTTTTTTTTTTTTAGGTTTCTGCAAGCTGGTTGCTACAAAGCACTCCTTTATTGATTTTGAAGATGCTTTAATCAATAGTGTAAACCCTTCATACCTAATTTAAGCACTCCCCTTATAATTGCTTTCTGCTTCTTTTTTATTTCTTGTGGAATTTACCTCTAATGTATCCATTTTTACCTGCGGTTATAATTTCTGGTTTCTGCATGTAAGGTACTCAACAGTATTACTTTGGCCCAACCAGCAGCTGTTACCCTGAAAGAAAGATGGCATTGTGTGATCCAGGGGATGCTTTAGACACAATGACCAAGTACTAGAGAGATAGGTAAGTAGTTAAGGACATTGATGGCTCTTATAGAGAACCCGGGTTTGGTTCCCAACACCCACATGGTAGCTGGATCATAACCATCTGTATCTTCAGTTCTAGGAAATTCAGTTCCTTCTTCTGGTTTCCTCAGGCACCACACATACACATGGTGCACAGAAGATATATATACAGGCAAAACATCCACATACTGAAAACAAAAAGATACAAGTGATTATCAAGGGATTGACTACCCATCTTGCCATGGCTGCTAAATAATTATAAAGAAAGATGAGAACAGCAAGTATAGAATTTCTAAATTTATATAAAGTGTATTTCTTTAAAAAAATAAGGACTTTAAGAGCTTTTTAATTTAAAATCTATCTTTATGATAGGAATATAAATGTAAAATTCCAAGAACAAGAATTTTATTGGAATAATGTACAAAATATTTAATGAGGTTTCTCAAATCTTATGAGCAAAGAAATCTATGACTTCTCCTGCCTCAGAATCTTCATTCATATCCAGTGCAGACACCCTTGCAATGGTGACAGCTAGGAAAGGGTGCACAGTGACATTACTGCAGGTTTGGGCCAAGGTTAGATTGTGTCAGCTGTCATAAATGTGTGGTATGTATTCTTCATACAATATGTGGAAAAATGTCTTCAAAGAATTTTGAACAAGGGTATGACATGGCCAACTATTTGGAGGGCTCACATGTGATAGAAAGTGATTATAGTGAAAGATGGAAAATAAACTAGTAATCTGGCTTCTAAAATGATTTTCCTCAAAGTAGTTACATAGCATAATAACGGTAGATGTTATCACCCATTCCTGCAACTAAGCCTGCAGTTAAAATCTGCTGGATTGATTCATTGTTTAATTGTTAGATAAAGTGTATTTAGAGACATTTGTGGACATTAGTGCTGTATTTTGTCTGGTAATAATAATCCAGAGTGAATCCACATATGAATCAATAATTTCAATACTAATTCTGAATATATTTGCTTCCACTCAGCCCCTTGTGGTATCTTACATGGTCCAATATTCATGATCAGAGAGGTTGGGCAATGGGAAAGATTGGGCATTAGAGAATTTGGGAGCTGAAAACATAATAGCTTTTGGCACTTTACCTAAATTCTGGTAAGATTCACAATGATTTTTTTTCTTCCTTCTTTCTAGGGAATGTTTACAATTTTCAGTTAGGAATACAATAAATCTCACAAATCAAGGATGTTAGCAATAATTGGAAACAGCATTGGAGGGGTTCAAACATGACAGAATTTAAGCATAGGTTCTTTTCTAGTTTAGTCATTTAGGAAAAATGATCTTTTATTCAATCTCATGCCATAGTTACGCAAAGGAGTGTTAAGGAAGGTGACTGAGGTTAGGAAGGGTAGCACAAGGAAGGGAAATAAGATGTGCAGTTGTGGAAAGTCAGGAGGGAGCTTGGAGTGGGAATATTAAGTGGGGAGAAGGACAGATGGGAGGGATAAGACAGGAAATATGGGGAAGAACAACTAAGGGACATTTGTGGGGTCATACGGAAGCCTACCACTATAGAAACCTCCTAAAATATATACTCATATATAAGGAATATAAATGAAAGCATCAAAACATGGGGATGACAATGACACAGACATTTTTTGCTAATAAGTGAAAACTCCAGTGCAACTGACACTCCAGTGTCACCAATGGATAACATCTAGTTGGTTGTTGGCCAAGGGAGCCACATGGGAACTCACAAGCACCTCAGGCCATTGCAGAGGCTATTGGTTGCTCTCCACAAAGTGATGGTAAAGTCCTATTGCTGAAGACCATTACAATCTCACTGACCATGGAGAAGTCAAGGTGCTGCCTAACTAGAGCCTTCATTCCCTATTGTCCAGTGTTTGTTTCTACTGGAAGGTACTCTGCACGCTACCAGAGGATAAAGGTAAACATCTACAAACCCTGTGATCTACATCTATGACCTTTCTGCAAGGCATGCTGGTACAATAGTGGCACAAATGTCCAAGTAACCAGTCATCCATGGGTTGGATTTAAGTTCCATATCATCAAATGGAACCCATGACTGAAATTGCTCATGTAGCCATGAATCCTAGATTGGGTAGATCATGGGACCAGGGGAAACACAAATACTAGTGTTTCCCAGTAGAAAATACAAATACTATCTGCTAAAAATGACTCTTAACACATTCTACTAAACTCATAGATGATCGCCTTGCTCAGCCATCATCAGAGAAGCTTCTTGCAGTGGATGAAAACTAACATGAAGACACACATCTGTACAATTTGCAGAATAAGAGAGTTTTGAATCCTCAGTCCTAAATGTGATGTCTTAGTCAAATGTTTTTCCCTCAAGGCTCAGGGACCTATGCTGGAGAGTAGGAAGAATGGTAAGAGTCAGAATATATGGACAACTCCCAGGAAACAAGTTGTTCTACACACAACAGGACTGTTGCACATGTGAACTCACAGAGACTGTGGTAACATACATATAGCCTTTACAAGTTCAAGCCAGATGGGGTCCTAGCACTGAGAGAGGGAAGTGAACACAGGATCCAAAAATAACCAAGAAGCTATCTACAATTTGTACCCATTTGCAAAGAAAAAATAGTTGTCTCCAGTGAATACTCATTAGATATATTAACCACACTTAAGGACAGGGACTGGGCCCAACAGTGGATGGCAAGCACAAAATTAACCCAGTGATATTTTGTAGACTTTTGGTCTCATACTTCTTTGGTTGAAGATTTTCTGTCTTATGGCTCTTTTTCTTGATTATTATGGTTTCTGATTTTGTGATTTTGTTCCTTTGTATGGGTGTTTCTTGTACCCTTCCTTCCCTTCTTTCCTTCCTTCCTTCCTTCCTTTCTTCCTTCCTTCCTTCCTTCCTTCCTTCCTTCCTTCCTTGCTTCCTCTCTTCCTTCCTTCTTCCCTTTCTTCCTTCCTTCCTTCCTTCCTTCCTTCCTTCCTTCCTTCCTTCCTTCCTTCCTTCCTCTCTTCCTTCCTTCTTCCCTCCCTTCCTTCCTTCCTTCCTTCCTTCCTTCCTTTCTTCCTTTCTTTCTTTCTTTCTTTCTTTCTTTCTTTCTTTCTTTCTTTCTTTCTTTCTTTCTTTCTTTCTTTCTTCTTTCTCTCTTTCTCTCTTTCTTTCTGTCTTTCCTCCTCTTTCCTCCTTGTTTGTTTGCTTTCTAAAGAGAAAGAGAAATAAAGAGCATAGCATTAGGTGGGCATGGAATTGGGAAGGATCTGGGAGGACTTGTGAGGAAAACTGTGACCAGAATATATTTTTTTAATTTTTTAAAGAAAATAAAATAAACAACAGTACAACATGTTGGAACAGACAATAAATCACAGAGCTTGGGGAGCTTGATATTTCAGTGGGAAGGGAAGCTTTAGAGAACCTCGAGACAAATGACTCAGTTAGGCATTACAAAATCTCAGGATCTTCTGGCTCTCACCACTCAAAGCTAGTAGAAAACAAATTTGAAAGATCCAGGCTGTGCATTTATACTCAAAATCACTGAAATCTTATCTCCCAAGAATAAAGAGATTTAGATTCCAGGGCTTAGAGGGATGAGGATATGTGCGTGTGTGAAGCATTAGCTGTTAGTTGGCAATGTACTGATTTTTGATGAGAGAAAACCAAAATTGTTTCAAATTATATGTCACAGACCTCAATTGCCCTGCAGAGCTGCTTTCCAGCTGGGTGAGTGTCTTCTCCCTTGATTCCTGTTTATGCTTCCAATCCAGCTAGGGAAAATGAAATGGATCCTCTTCAGCCACCCTCCTCTCCTCAGGTCTTGTGAACTCAGTGGTTTGTTCACAGTACACTAACATAAAGCCAACAAGTCTTTCTGCTGGAAAACCCCAAAGCAGGCCCCCATCTCGAGTCTGTTGTACCTCAGCGCCCAAGAGCACTTTGAAGGAGCATAGATTTTACCACGGGAGCTTGAATGCAGCTGTGTCTTTTCCAATCGAGGTCCAAGAGACAAAATTCAACATGAGATTTTTAGACATTCCAAGGCCCATCTGCCATGTAACCCACTTATCTTTGTGGCTGTAAGTTCTTTATTGATCCAAAATGGTAAGCGGTGGGGGGAGGCAACAAAAGGGAAAAAGCAGGGGGTGGGGGGAAGCCATGAATCCATTCTTTTGTTGTTCATCCAGCAGCATCTGCGAGCAATTGTCACAATTACTAGTCAAACTGTATTTGACTTTTTGCCAACATGAATTTTCCAAAAACCCAATGTAAACAAACTCTGCAAGTACTTCCTCATTTGCCAAGCCAGTAATTATTTACTTTGTTTGGGCCTAGCATTAATGTCAGTTCAGCTTTACAGCCTGTAATGTGTTTGTTAATGAAACTGTGAGGTCTAAAGCTACATATTAACCTTGCCACCCTTCAATTTTGAGCTCAATAAAGTTGCACCATGGTTTTGTAAACTAGTGTTGGGGACAGGCAAGTGATTAATTATATTTTTCCCCTTTTCTTTTATCCAAGCAAATTGTTAATCTTTAAACCTGCCTTGCATTTTAAAGTTAACAAATTGAAATCCAGTCTCTGAAAGATACGATATCATGTGGACGAGTGGCCCTGACTGGGTGCCGTGTGTGGAAGACGCCAGAGGTGGAGCTTGCACTGATGTTTGGTAACCTTGAAGACTCTGTGTACCTCTGGATAGCTTGGGAAACCCCTTACGGAATCAGGAAGCCTCTATTGGATAGGGAAGTTACAGAATGCATGGTTGGGACCAAGAATTCACTTGGTAGAATCTAAATCAATGTCAGGTGACTTGAGGATGTTGGAGTAGTTCAGCTACCATAGAATCCTGGCTCAGGGTGAGGAAGCCAAGAAGATATAAGAAGGAGACTGACAAGCTTATGAATGTACTGTTTTTCTCTCTCACGAACAATGCAATTCGCTGCAATCTCTGGTCCATGTAATATGTACTATGTGCTGACTGGGGCCAGGTCAAAGCTGAGTTCTCATAGAACTTATGTTCTGATGGCGAATGGGAAGGACAGAGAATAATCAGCAGACAAACAGACAAGTTAGTTTCAGATAAGAGTGAGTCTGAGACAGAAGGGTGGGACATGTGGTCATATGTGAAGCCACTTTTGTTTGGGTGATCAAAGGAGGCCATCATGAGCCGAGACCTGAATAGTGTGCAGAGATCCTATTAGAATCCCTGGTCCATATTTTCCAGGGAGAGGGAACAACTCTTTGTTGTTCACCAAGAGGAAGAAACCAGAGGGCAAGTGGGTGTAGGTGAATGGGGATGCAGAAAATGCTAAGTGGGAGAGCATGGATTTGTGTATTCCTCAGGCATGTTTGAGTAGAAAAGGAGAGGGTAGCATTTAGAGCCACACCTTCTAGGCACAGGGACTTCTCTGAGCATTGAGCCACCTTGAGGTCTTGATTTTCTTGGGCATGGAAGGAGAAAAATCCTTGGCCAAATTTGAAAATTCCCTGGACGAATATCACTTTTGATAAATGTCTTCACGAGCACCGCTTCTTCTCCTTTGGGAAAGTATTTGGAGACCTGAACATCCTGGAAGCTCTCTAGAAATCTGGTTGACAAGAAATGAAATGTAGTTCTGTGCAGAGCTGTGACTGGCTGACCTGGTTTGGGAACTGTGTCTTTACTACAGAGGCTACTTACCTGATACAGAGATGTAGTGGTCGGGAAGTAAGTGATTATTTTCTTGTTCATCTCCAAGGAAGGTGTGAGTAACACCCCCCAAAGGGATCATTTTGTTTAACATCAGAAACTGATGATTGTGTTTGATTATGTAGCTCTGAGTTCAGAATAGTTGTTTTATGCAAAAATCAATATGAATTATGGAGAGACTCTAGCCTTTTAGTTACACAGTGTAAGGATGATATAGTTAGCTACAGTAAGGAAGAAAACCACAGAAGGCAATTTCAAGAAATCTTGCAGGAATTCTTTTTCTGGGGAAACACTTTACACTTAACCATAGGAGTTGATGGAAAAAAATTGCACACATTGGACATTCTCAAAATAAATGGTGAGAAAGGAAATG
The DNA here is from genome assembly GCA_026225945.1 of Cricetomys ansorgei. Classification (NCBI taxonomy): domain Eukaryota; kingdom Metazoa; phylum Chordata; class Mammalia; order Rodentia; family Nesomyidae; genus Cricetomys; species Cricetomys ansorgei. Next base: position 49,170 of record JAMJFZ010001109.1, read on the forward strand.
TAAAGAATCTTATGAAAAATGTCAATTCCTTATGAAAAATTGTATTTTAACTGTCTTGTGTGCCTGGAGTCCTTACATTTGCATCTTGTGGATCTTATTTAACATATTTATTTTGAGGTAATCTTAGCTTATGAGCTAAAATTTTCAACTTGTCATACCAAAAATATTTTTTAAAACAACAATTCTCCAACCCTGGTGTACATGAATCATGAGCAGATCCTCAATGAGTGGATAATTGGATTGGGCTCAGAGCTTAAAGATGAAGGGAATAAGCATGTGCCCACATAAGCATTTGATACACTTAGTCTTATGTGGGGATGTTTTATGCCTGGAGTACAGGCGGTATTTGTTTACAGTGATTTGTGTTATCTGCAGGGATGTTTTATTTGAGCTGGTACCCTGAATTCAAGCCAGAACGTCTGTGTGGAAGGGCTTGTTCTCGTGTTGGCTAAATGACATGCTTTCTGGAGGCCTCACTGGCAAAGAGGAGGTTGGTGTCGATGCAAGCACACAATCTATAGAAGGAGAATGATAACAGAAGACAATGGCGTTACTGACATGCTGTGGGGACAAGAGATAGCTGTGTGGCCTTTGTGGGGCCAGAAAGGACTTTCTCTTCCAGCCACCTCTGTAGAGATATAAAACCTAAGAAAGGTAAACTCCTTAGCTTGAAGAGTAATCATAAATAAGATTCTCCATGACTTTGTTTCTTAAGCAAACTCTGAAAACCCTCAACAATAGCTGAGTTTTCAGAGTCAACCTTTGTGATAATGATCGCTGGACCATATACCAAGCTGCTCCGCATGGTTTATGTATGGGAGTTAGGACAGCGGGTGCATAGAGAAGTGAAGTGGGCTTCCATGTCATCGAGTCTGGGAGTCACGCATTTTCATGCATAGTATTAACTCTGCTACCCAGAGGCATGGGTAATGCTCAAGGCATTGCAAGTTTATTTTCTTGTTCTGTCCTCTAAATCTTCTCCAATTGTTGTTTATAGAAAGTTCTCTTCTTAGTCTGTGATGGCAATCAAGGTTGAAACAAAATCCAGCAGATGGTGAAGCCAAATGATAAATGAATTTGAGTTCTTGTGAAAATTTACTTTATGTTGATGACTGAATTCTTTAAAAATTATTCTAATTTGAAATGTTTCCTATCTTTACCAAGTTAGAAATACGAGAAGAAAGTTAAAAAATATCTAAGAAAGAAAAACTGTAGTTAATATGTATTTGTTTTTAAAATGCCATGTAGATACTAGTGTGTCTGAGAGAAGTAGTAATCTTAAAAATTGAAATTGACAAATTTGAGAAGAGAAAACCAACCACCAACTAACCAATCAATCAAACCAACAACCAACCAACCCAACAACCAAATGAAAAAGAAGGGCGATGTATGACATGGGGGCAATCATATTTGCATGAAAAATTTCTTTTTACCTTTCCTTTCAATGAGAAAATTGAATCCACTCTAAACAGAACTGAGAGAAGTGGCAGACAGAAACACATAAAAACTCAGTAAGAGAGAAACCATGGGAAAGAAAGGAAACGAGATGAAAAGATCCTTGATGTACAATCTGTATTTCTGAAAACAAATTGAGACCCATTTTATGTGTCTTTCAGTACTCCATGAGACACCCAGTGGAAGGCTTTGCTTACAGACGAATCTAGCACCCATGAGACTTAAAAGTTGTTACTCCTTTCCTCACTTATCCAAGAGAGTAAATACATTAAACGTCTTTCAGCGAGAATTATAATGATCAAATATGTTATGCTACATAAAATTGAGATTAGGCAAATACTTTTGCATATGAATTGAAGTCTGAATGTGTTCCTTCTATGAAATATCTTGGTAATTCTAGAGTTTTATATTATAAGTGAGTATACATACCTACCTTTAAAATACTAGGAGTAATTTGTTGGGACAGAATGTCTACCATATTTTGTGGCTTTTGTGATGTCTTCCTGACAGGCTTCTTCTGGCATATTGATGTACACTGTCGCCAGTGGAATGTGAAGCTTATTTTCATCTGGTCCTGGCTAATATGAGGGGATATACATTATAACAGTCCTTTTAAATATCAAGTTTTATATATATCAATTTCTTTAGAGTCCTGCTTTGAACCTTTATCACAGCCTGGCACGAGCATATGATATGATGATGCCCAGTTACAATTTTTTGAAAGAGCAAATGTGTGGAGACAGAAAGGAGAAGGAATCCAGTTGTTTTATGTGTGTTGGGGTGGAAATGAGAATTCATTGTAAGTGAGGATAAGCTATCTTCATGGATTATGTGTGAAAATATTCTAAAGCTGATTTAGAGGGAAAATTGTACCACCTTGAGAGCTACTACACAGTCAATGCATCCCACTTAAAATAAGTGATTTTATGATACATAACCTATGTGTCAGTAAAGTTGTTATTAAAATTGAAATTAAAGCAAAACTATCTCCATGTTATGTTTGTAATTGTACTACGGGTTAATTTCAGAATGAACATATTATGATATCATAGTTTTTTCTTAAACATAGTATTTATCTCCCAGGAAATTTTCATATCCTTTTTTTTCTATAATTCTATCAATTTTCCCAGTAATAGCTTAGACTATTATATTTTCAGTGTTCTACTCTTGGGTAGTTGCTATTGTTGACACTTTTCCCATAAATTAGGGAAAGTGATTGCTGATGATGCAAGCAAGAGTGTGCCTGATTTCTATGTATTCAGTTTCAAACAGCCCTGCTAATGAAATTGTTATTAGTTCTGACCTGGAATGTGCCAAGAGGTGTGAGTTACGTTAGCAATCTGACTGACCTCTGACCCAAGGACTTCAGGATGTCAGGTTATGGATTTGCCACAAGTTGAATAACACTATTATATGTTTCACTTTCCAAAGCTGTTCAGTAGAGGTCACTGGATCCTGGAGTCTGATGAACATTTACTTTGTCAATTCTGTTAAAATTTAGAATATTTACTGTGAATATTAGACCTTTGACCTACTAACCTGAAAATAGAGTTGTAAAGTGATTTTTATAACAGCATGCTTAGAAAAGTAGCTATCTAATGGGTACAGTGATGAGCCTTTTGCCTAATCAAAGCATATGTCAGGAGTTCATAATGAGAACACTGAGCATCAGGTAAATTAAGAAACTATTTTGTGAGCATGGGCTGACTAGTTCAGGAGTAATCTGCTGTGTTGCAGATTATTGGCAGAAAATAAAGATTTTTGTTGCTTCTACTCAGTTGATGACATATTTTGCATTTAGAGACACTTGTTTGCATGAATATATACTCTAGTTGTCAGGTAGTGGTACATGGGAGAAAGTTAGAGAGGAGAGTTGTGGTAAACTTACAAATAAGGAATGAAGGGGGTACAGTTAACTTTGATATGTGAAGCGGTGTGAGAATTAGCGTCATCGCACAGATACTGGTAAAACTGCAGAAAACATCTTTACTGTGGACAAATTATGCCCAAGGTCAAAAATGGCAATCTTAGCTCAGCAGTTCTGTCATATCTAATATATTTTAGAAAAAGAATTCTATGAATTAAGTGGGAGGTCTATCTTATTATCGTATTTTAGCCCTGTAAATTATGTTATCTTGTAGCATATGCACTTCTGTATCTTTTAAGGTTCTGAGCAATAAAAAAAGGACTCTGAAATATATGCACAGAGATGACATTTATTAAAAAGAGATTGGAGCATGCTAATCTAGTTTGTTTACAAATGCGGTAGCTTGGGCTGGTGAGATGGCTCAGTGAGTAAAGTGCTTGCTTCACAAGTGTGAGGACCTGAGTTCAAGTCCTTGGCACCTAGGTAATCGCTGGAAGGACGCTGCAGCTTGCTCATAATCCCAGTGCCTGGAAGGTTGAGACAAGGGATCCTCAGGGGAGTCTGGCTAGCTAGACTAGTTGAATCAATTACTCTTGGTTTAAGTGGGAGACCTTGCCACAGTATATAAGGTGGAGAACAATTGAGGAAAACACTCAGATGTCAACCTCTGGTACACACACACACACACACACACACACACACACACGAGAGAGAGAGAGAGAGAGAGAGAAAGAGAGAGACAGAGACAGAGAGATATAGAGAGTGTTAATGACTTCCACTAACTTTGAACCACAGAGTATAATAACAAAAGCAGACACCTTAGAAATCTACTGGATCTAACTAAATATCTCTCATTGTATGGCAGTTACAAAAAGCTTCCCTGTTAATTAGGAATATCCCTCTGGTCAGTATTGCAGTCCTTAGTATTTGCTAGGAATTTGTGGACCACATTAAATGTGGAACAGACTATGGGAATTGTAAGACAGTGAAGTGTGCATTTTAGAGGAGCAAAGCCCCTAAAACAATAGAACTGAAGTCAATTGGTTATCTTGCATAGACACATGGATGCCAAGCTCATATATAGCCTTGTTAGCCATTCTTAGGAGCTTGAAAAAACAAAATTAATCTAGTACAGGGGGTGGTGGTCATGGTAGTTTGTCTCAGCCAATAAAGGTACTTGCCATGTAAATCTAGAAACCTGAGTTTGATTTGAAACTCACATAATGGTGGAAGGAGAGAACTGACTGCATCGAGTTATCCTCTAGCCTGTAACATATGCTATTCATGCAAACCCCGAAGCATATTATGAATGCCCAAATATACATCAGAGCAATAATGATTTTTTAATGTTAAGATTTTTTTAAATCTATGCATTAACTCTTTTCTGTTTTCCTCATCCCTTCTTCACACTCTCCTAGCAGGCCATCTTTTATCCACTTGGTTATCTAGAACTTTCTCAGTAACAGAGGCTTCTCGGTGAAAACTTTCATAAGATGTAAATATTCTCTTGTTTGGGGTATATCCTAAGAGAGCTTTCTTAAATCTATTGGCCCCAAGTGCTTATTTCATTCTAGTCATGAGGAATGCACCATGAGTTTGGGTGTGTTGGAGGAAGTTGCTGGTTGGTAGAAAAATATACTCACTGTGGGTCAGAGCATTACATTCAGGGACATTTTGGGAAACCTGGAACTGCTTAGTTATTTTGTCCATCACAATCACATTCAAAGCCATGAATGCAGCAGAGAACTGGTCACAGGATTTCAGATACTTTTTAAAGAACAGATGAATTCCTTCTTTTCATGCTTTGCTTTGGTGTAGGAGGAAGGATCAATTCTGTGTTCAAGGATATTTTGTTCATAAACTTTTTGCAAGAGAGATGACAACTGTCGATCAATACCTACACACTACTTGAAGAGATTCACTGAGAATTGTTGCCTAGCAATGAATTATCATTTTATATAATTCTGGATTGAACGCTAATAGTCTTAGAAATCTATTCTCCTGTTTGTGATTGGCTAGGACTCCTTCCTTCTCACACTTAGTCAAGTTTTAGAGCCAAGCTGCATTAGTATCATAGAACCCACTAAGAGTACAGTCTGGTGCCATTTTCTAGAAAAATTTGCAAAACATTAGTGTTGTTCCTCTTAAACTATAAAACACCACTAAAACTTGGAATCAGTTAGGAAAATTTTAGGCACTACATGTTCTCTTTATGAGACCGATAACTCTTTAGGTTTTTTTGTGGTTTTTTTTTTTTTCTCCTTATACTCATTTTGGTAGATCTGTGTCAACAATTTGTTAAAATAATGAAATCCCTAAATATGCTGACAATAATGAATATAGAATTTATTTGTGTACTTTTCATTCTGTTATTTCATTCCACAATTTTGCGCTGCTCAGTCTTCCTCAGGTCCATCTACATTGCTAAAACGTTTGAAGAGCCAGCTCAGGGCTTCACTGAACTTCTTTTATTTCATCAAACCCTGATCTCATTGCTGCTTTCTTTACTCTCTTTTCTGGGTTTAATTTGTTGCACTTTTTCTAATTTCTTGAAGTGGCCATGTAAGCCATTGATAGTCATACTTACTTTCAAAAGTATAAACTCAATTAAGATTATAAATTTTATCTACAAATATGATAAATTGCAGAGCATGAAGTTTGACATGCATTGTTTTTATTATCACTAAGTTGGAAATAGGATGTGTCTTATTTTCTCTTTATTTAATATAATATACAAACATACCATAACTGCATGACTATCTGTTTATCTCTCTGGCTTAATCATGTCAAGATAAGAGGAACAAACTGCAGTATTTTATTTTGTAGTCATTGGGTACAAAATCCTAGTGATTCTGTTAGGTTAATGCTTTTGAACATGGTGTTCAGATTTTCTATATTGATATTGGATGTTTTTCTTATTTCTCTTATCAGTTGCCCAAAGAGGATGGCTCTATTTTTTCTTTCTGTTTTCTATTTTACTTTGTTTTAGTCATTTTTGCACTTCATTGGTAGATACAGAAATTGTAGATCTGTCCATCTTCCTAGTACAGTGGATATTTATTACCATGAGGTAGATATTCACTGTTTTTGAAGTGGTACATTACATTAATCTTTGTAGATATTCTATTTCCTGATACTGACACTATGACAGTTTGTATATGTATTATTTTTAATATGTATATTTATAATTTTTATGTCATTATATGCATTCCTTCATTTGACCTGACTACTTCAAGTGCCCTGAACTTTATGTATCGATCGATACATTTTGTATAAGTTTTTTTCTAATTTCAATCAACCAAGCTACATATTTATACAATCCGACTTCCTCTTTACCATCAGAATTCTAGAATTACAGAATGTAGATGAGAGACTCTAGAGGTTATTTTAAATTAGAAAACAACCTAAAATTTGTCATATTATGAAGAAACAGGTTATGAAAATGAAAGAAGATTGTCCATGCTATGTGTAAAATGACTCTGTTTGGATTAAGATGAAATTATCTTTACCCTTTCAATTTCTCATTGAATGAGCTTCATATAATCTTCACAGCTTCTCCTTGGTACAGACACGTTGGCAGAATCATGAGATACTTGTCAGTGCTACTGCACAGATAACCTATAAGACAGTAAATAATTCTTGGGGTTTTAAAATCAAATTCTTCATAGGACTAATTACATGTGTGACAAAAAATATGAGTAGATGCTCATCATGTTCATTCATTAGAGAAAAACAAAGGTGTTCCTTGTTACACTCACATTCAAATGTCTATGGGCTTTACTAGTTGTCAGATGGTAACTAAGAACAGAGGAATAAGAAATAACCATGATACAAAGCCTAACCATGAGAAAATTATTTAGTTCAAATTGCTTAACAATAACAGTCTAGAGCCATCCAATAGTACTTGAGCATTGCATTCATGTGCATCAAAGGTGTGAAAGACAACATAGCCTAAACTTTTAACCAAATAAAATAGTCTACAATATTTGGAGCTCAGGTATTCATAAGAAACTTGCATCATGGTGCATGCCTAAAATTCTATCACTTGGAAAACAAGAGCAGAGATTCTGGAGTTCAGTGTCATTACCTGCTCCTTAGTGAGTTTGAGCCTGTTTTGGGTTATATAAAGCCATATCTCACAAGACAAAACAAACACTCAATAAAAAATGAAATACAATTGGATCCTCTTTCCCTATAAATACAAACTGATTAGATAGCCAAATGTGACTGAGAAAACAATGAGAACTTAGAAAGTGTTATAAGAGGACAGACTATTTCACTTTATTTTTAAAAAATTTGAAGTCCAGCAGTATGAGCGAGCATGGGAAGCAGTAGAAACTGTGTCAGACCGTAAAGCGGAGAATGGCTTGGTGACTGCAATAGCTGGTGATATCCTATACACTCCACACCCCAACAGTTGCATTTAAGTGGCATCTGTAGCAGATGAACATTAGAAACACACTGAACTACTACTAATGGGAAAGTAACTAGATTAATCATGGTACAGTCACACAATGGAATGTTACATAGTGAAGAAAATAAACTGGAGCAATACACAATATGGTTTTGTTTTTAAAATATAGCAGTAACTCTGTTATATGCAAAAGCTCTGTTTTTGCATATATGTTTCTGCATATAATTCTGTTATATGCAAAAGAAAATGTTATATTGTGATATATGGAAGAAGAAAAAAACTTTGATTCTGCTGGGAAAGGAAGGATGTCCATGGCATTTGTAATGTTCTATGTATGCCAACTTGAGGGCGATAATGACAGCTTGCTTTAGAATTACTGTTTTTTGTTTGTGGTGCTGTGTATTGAACTCTGAGCATTTTGCCACGTTCCCAGCTCATGGCTAATGTGTCTTTACCTGTTGTTAACTCAGTTTGGAGAGACTATCCCCTTGGTGTATTTTTTCTCTAATGCCTTCAGTACAATGTGAAATTACTCTGGGCTGGCCTTCTGATTACTGTTCTGTACCTCAAACTCCAAAGTAAGAACAGAGATATTTTTTAATATTTTATTCATTATTATTTAGTGTGTGGTTTTTTGTGTTTGTGGGAGAGCATGTACACAGACACACACACACACACACACACACACTTGTATGGCTCATATATGGAGGTCAGATGACAACTTTCAGGAGCCACTTTTTTCTTTCCACCATGTGAGTCTCAGAGGTTGAACTCAGATCATCAGCCTTGAAGGTAGCAACTTTATCCACCAAGTTATCTCACCGGGCCTTAAAATTGTTTTTAACTTATGCAACTATTTGGTTGGGGTTTTTCATTAAGCAGAATATATTTTACTTAAACAGACTTGAGATACAAAGTTTAAAAAAAAAAACCAAACCTTTGTGAACTGACATACCCATGTGTACTTTCCTACCCCACTGAGATGGAAGATAAAGAATACAGGAAAGGCCTCTGGCTGTAGAGTCTCTCCAGGAAATTTGCATCATGGGTAGTTACTCAGTCTGACAAGACAGAGCAGTGACACAGGAGAGACTCTGTGAGTCTGAGCACAGATGTAGGCACATTCCCACCCCAGCACAGAGCTCAGCAAATAGCCAGTGGAAATCTCAGTACATCACTTCTGTGATAATTTGAATGAGAATAGACTGCATAGGTTCATATATTTAAATGTTTAGTCACCAGGGAGTGGAACTATGAAAGTATTAAAAAGATTATGAGGTGTGACTTTTTTGGGGCTGGTGTGTTATAGGGAATGGGCTTTGAGTTTTCTAAAGCCCACGGCAGACCCAGTCTCCTCCTTTCTCTGCCTCTGGATCAGGATATAAAGATCTCAGCTACTGCTCCAGCACTTGCTTTCGTGCCAGCATGCTCCCTGCCATGATGATAACTCTCTGAAACTGTAAGCAAGCTACCAATTAAATGCTTTCTTTTATAAGAGTTACCTTGGTCATGGTGTCTCCTTACAGCAATAGAACAGTAACTAAGACAATTTTTGAATGAATGACCAAATAAATGAAGCAGGAAATTCATCTGCAGTGCTGCCTCCTGAGGTTGCTGACTCACTGAAAAGTCAGCACAGAGCTGCCTTGACTTCCCCAGATCCCTCCTCCCTCATTATTAAACCACAGTCTATATGTAGGAACAACAGTTCTCACCTCTGTAGATTGTGGAGTGACTTGTTCATCTTTTATGTGTAAGTATACGTACATGTTACCCTGACTGATCACCTATATCTGTGTCACTACATACTTGTGCAAGTCAGAGGACAAGCTCAGATGTTGGTCCTCATCACCTTGTTTGAGATGGAATCTCCTGTTCTGCTCTGTATGTTGGGCCCCAGCTGGCCCTGAAGTGTCCACAAAGTCTTCTGTCTCAACCTCCTCTCTTGCCTTAGAAGCACTAGGATTACAGATATATGCTATTGCATTGGCTTTATGTGGGTTCTAGGGATTCGAACTCAGGTCCACAGTTGGTATAGCAAGCTGCATCATCTCCCAAGCTAGCCCCTGAAACAGCTTTAAAAACCATCTATGTATTTGTGAAAAAACATCAAGAAAGCAATTCACAGCCAGAAATGACTTCATCTATCCACTGATGTGGGATCCTCTGTGGTGTTTTAAAAAAACCATTGGAGAGTATTTTGCTGCATTGCTCTGGCCAGGATGGCTGAATAAACACTGTGTAGTTATGCTGAGCCATCACAAATGCTGAACAGAACATCACACAGACAAGTGGTAGTGTCTTTTCTGTTTCCACATTCTTCTGATCGATTCCTGAAAGATACGCTATATCCACCCACTTTCCACAGCTTGTCAATTACAAATTCCCATTCAGAGTGGAATGGCTCTTCATGGCGAGCAAATACATAATTAAGATTTACTTTGGTTCAGTGAAAATATGCCTTCTTTCTCAAGGAGTCCCCAAGGCTAGGCTCAAAGTAGACAAGTTTAGATATGGTGGATTTATCAGTAAATTTAGCCCAATTTAAGAGGCATGCCTTCAAATTTATTAAAGATGGTGTTTATGGGAGAGTCTGTAATGCTCAGCCTCAGGATTTTGGCAATCATGCAGTTTACTCTAGCCTTGAATGTGGATTTATGTGAGAGAAAAGGAAAGGGCTGAGATTTTTTTTTCTGTGTTTAACATCCTCCCTTTGACCGCAGAATAGTCCAGAAACTTGCACAAGCAATTCCATATGGAGGGGAGGGATGTCTAGCCAAAACAAGTTGTTCAGCTTATTAGTGCTGGGCTGAATAAGTCACTCGGAATATCTGGCACGACTAGCCCACTTGCAAAGGAGAGATGCAAGGCTAATGTTTGCCCTTTCATTCTTCCCCCAGAGTTTCAGACAAGAAAACATGGTTAGTCAGGAAGCACCAGAGGCCACTGCCCCACACTCAACTGTTTTCTCTGAAAGTCTGAAAAGGATCCCACAGGCAACAACCCAGATCTCTTTGCTTGTGACTGCGGAGAGACAGGCCATCACATAGTTTTTGTTGTCTTCTATGTTCACATTCCATCCTTCTTGGACAAGACTGTCAAGTTGCTTTGGTGTAAATCTTGGCAGAAGACATCTCTTCTCTCCAAAGAATGTGAAATGCCATGAACGGCAAAACAAGTTGGCTTCCATGCTGAGCTCTATCGTGGAGGAGAAATAAGATTTGCAGAAGGAAAATGACAATACATTTTAAAGATCATATTAAGATTAGCTTTGCAATGTATAAGGAGTATGAAATTGCATTCAGATTTACTTGTCTTACATTTGGAGGTATCCTCCAATGAGACACGTAGGCTGATCATTTGTCTCTAATTCAAGTGCTAACATGCAGTCATTCTGCCTGCCCATCTTTTCATCATCCAGATACATCCATGTCAGTCATCATGACAGACAAGTTCATTAGAGTCAATTTTCCTACCAACTTTTCTTATGCATTTTTAACTGTCTTTCCTTCCTTCCTTCCTTCCTTCCTTCCTTCCTTCCTTCCTTCCTTCCTTCCTCACTCTGTCCCTCCCTTTCCTCCCTTCCCTCCCTTCCTCCTTCTCTTTCCTTTCTTTCTTTCTTTCTTTCTTTCTTTCTTTCTTTCTTTCTTTCTTTCTTTCTTTCTTTCTTTCTTTCTTTCTTTCTCTCTGTCTTTCTTTTCCCCCTCCCCTCTCATTACACCACACACACACACACACACACACACACATTCACACACACACACATTCACTTTCAAATAGGCTGTAATAGAATCTTTGCAAGTATTTCTGAACAACGTTAAAGATGTGATATATAACTCTTTCGTAAACATAGTCTATGAAGAAATAAGCTTATTCACCCTCAGAAAAAAAATCTTGACTACTAAGAAAGTCTAACTCTTTCCCCTTTTTCTCCTAAAAATATTTTTGACTGTCTTTTTTGAAAGATCCTCTAGCAAGTACTTGTGATTGCTGCAGTTTTTAAAGTGAGCCCAGCACTGTGGCCACATGTAAGACCCCTGTGGAAGAGCATGTGTTAAAATAAACATCCAGAAATGTTAAATGCCATTCATCCAACCCACCAAAACCCAGGATGCTGGATGGCACTTTCAGGCGACAGGCAAGAGAGCTTGTGGCAACCACCCACAACACAGCTTATTTCGCTTGGTTGCAAAACACTTGCATGGTATGCAATTTGCCAGTAATTACCCAGATATTTTGACGGGGCCTGGCTTGCATATTTGTAAATATTTGTGGTTGCTAAGTTACCAGCTATAGCTATTTGTGTTTATGTACCATGTCATTTTGTGGCAAAAGGAGCTGCTGGAGACTTCGCAGCAAGAGACTCCTACCTTCTAATGGTGCCTTCCTAGCATTTCCAATAGCAAACTTTTAAAAGGCATTTAGACTAAAAATTCCAAACTGCTAACATGATAGCATAATTCTGGTTTATTATACTACTTTTTAAAAAAATTATAGGCCGTTTGTATGCATCAGATATCTATTATTCTTTCATTTATTTGGTTTTTAATTCAGCATACATATTTGCCAGACCCTGTCACAAATCCTCTGGGCATTTTGAGGATGTATCCCAACTTCTTGCAGTCTAATAGGAAAGATAAGGTCTATCAAAGCAGCTCAAGTCCATGTATAACTGAATTGTCCATAATACTGGGGACTGAAATCTACTATCCATTCACAGTAGAAATTGAAATGGGAGTGCCCCCCTTCCCACGCCTTTCTGGGAGAACTCAAGAAGAGAATGGTGAGGACAGGCATAGCCAGTGACAAATGATGGTAATGAAGTGTCCCAGTTAGATGTCTGTTGCTGTGGTAAAACACCATGACCAAAAACAACTCAGGTAGGAAACACTTAAATTTCCAGAACACGGTCCATCACTGGCAGAGGTCAGGGCAGGAACTAAAGGCAAGAACCTGGAGACAGAAACTGAAGCAGAGGTCACAGAGGAGCACTGCTGACTAGCTTGCAGTCCATGGCTTGCTCAGCTTGATTCCTTGTATCACCCAGGACCACCTGCCTAGTATGGCAGTGCCCAAAGTAGACAGGAAACTCCCACATCAACAATTAATTAATAAAATACCTCCATGGATTTCCCTACAGGCCAACCTCATAGAGGCATTTTCTGAAGCAAGTTTCCTTTTACTGCGATACCCTGAGCTTGTGTCAAGTTGACAAAAACCTAATCGACACAGAAGGCAAACATTTCAGTGGGATTAGAGGTGATGGCTGTGGAGATTTTCTACAGAGGATGCACTTGACTTGATAAGAATTAGCTACTGAAATCAGGATTATAAAGACAATATCATCTACATGGCCAGGACTCTGAGATCTCTGTGTGTCCGCTCCCTTCAAATCCTCACATAACTCGAAACTGTTGGTGTTGGTGCACCCTTGCTGTATGCCACACTCAGTTATGCAGATGCCATGCAGCTCATTTGTATCCATCCTATGATATCCACCTTCCACACAGCACTGACAGCTCTGGGTTAGTGTGGGGCAAAAGAACAGTCTGACCAATATTTTCCTCTCTGTCTTGCCTGGGTGTTAATCAGGGATTGTGGAACCCAACACCCAGGTAGTTAGGATGTTTTTCATGAGAAATGGTATGATTACAAAATCGTGCACAGAAAATTAAAAATGGTGGAGCTTAGTCTTCCTCTGTCTGAAATAGTATAACTTACGGAGTGAAACATTCACACATGCACACACACACACACACACATACACACAGACTGGCAAGGATGCTCGATCTTTTCTTTCTACCCATGCTACCATCTGAATCTCAGTCTGAGACCTTGTGTTACACAAATAAGATACATTTACCACAGGACAAATAAAGACAAAGAGAGACAGGAATTCAAAAACAATATGGCACCTTGAGTTTGGTAACTAGGGGTTTAAATGACATTGAGGCAGTTGCTTTTTATTATTGTTAATTCTAATGGCCATAATGAACAATAGAACTCAAGACCTGATCCATTGTATTCCTCATGCTATCTGTGGATAGGAAGGCCAGATGGCAGCAAATACAGTTTGGTCATGCTTTCCAAAAAGGCTGTTCATGTTGGAGCTCAGAAGTTCTGAGAAATTCCCTCCATGGTTTTACTGATATCTAATGTGTGGTGATATATAATTTATCTGTTGCCTGATCAGACTCTCCCCTGAAAGAAGCAAACCTGAGTATAATAGAGATAATTGTTAGCCTATTCCTGGAGAACATAGTTAAAGAAGTCAGGAGCAAGAAAAGGAGGGGTGAGCTAAGGAGGTCTATATTTTGTACTACTTGTGCATTCTGATCATGTTTTGGTTCATGCCTTTGGTGTATTTAGAGGAAGGAGATGGTCTGTGGCTACAGCCATAGGAGAGAAAGGCTGGACCTTGAGTCATTTTATTCTCCTGCTGCAGTCTTCTTTAGGATGAACCCTAGAGCTGAGAATCAACACGACAGAGGGACAAGTGGCTTCCCTGCAGCAGCCCAGCCTGCAGTCTCATTGCTGGTGGTCTGTCAGCATCCTTCCAGCTGTCGTAGGGCCTCCTGCAAGGCATGTCTGGGAAACTTCATAGCCTTTGATTCAAATTGCAGTGGGTTATTTTTTCTTGAGAGAATCTCATTTGGGATTCTATGAGGGCACTGACAGAGGCATGTGGTTCTGTTTTGAAGACTACAATAGATGTTGAAAACATGTTTAAGGACACACATAGTCCATGTCTCATTCCAGAGAGCACATTTGTTCTATTTGGCACCTGTACACAGCGCCTACCTTGACTAGCATTTCACTAAGTCAGACAATGTGTTGCTGGATTGCACTTCACAGACTCACGAAGACTGTCAGAGAGGGTACATCACTGAGTGGGCAATTGGTCTTTTGTTAACTGGAGCACTAGGGAAGGCTGTATATATATCTTTGTATCCAGCCTAAAGCCATTGTAGCGCTTCCATTTAAATTTGTGGAATGAAATAAATTTGATATAATCATATTGAAATGAATATTGGCACAGGGCTTTTCTACAAACGGCCTTATCTGTGATGATGTAAATCCACGAGGTTTGATTGTGTACAAAACAAAGGAATTCACTTTTAGAAGGAAGAAATTCATAGCTGACTTTGATTCTGGGTTGTGCTTACAAGAGTTGACAAAAGCCACATACCCAGTCAGATATGGTGATGAGTGTCAGACACCTGCCATCACAAGTGGGGCACCGGTGCTGAAATGACCTTGTGAATGTCACTGGTGTTGCATATCTGTTCAAAAGCTTCAGTAGTTCCTCCAGCAACATGCACATTTTTTGGAAAACTTTAAACACAGTTGTTAGACTTATATGATCCTTTCACTGTTACTTTTCTGTTTCCAAAGCAAAATGTCCAAACAGGGATTCACACCCCAACTTTGCCTACCTCCCAGGTATGTAACCCTAGTAGGTATTTTCCTTTTTGTGTCTAAGTTACAATGTTTTTGCATGAAAAGTATTGGAGAAAAGTAGTCATTTTTTTTTATTATCAGAAATTTTATTTTGAAAGCTTTTCCATAACAAAGCTGGGAAGAAAGGGATATTTTCAAAAACATCATACAGACTCCTAACTTAAATCACACATAACCGCTGTCATCTCTGTTATCTTGACATTCCTGAAGGGTCATGGGGAACTAGTGCTCTGGACTTGATACTTGTGTTGTGTTGAAGCCTAATTCTCACTGTGATAACGTTTGGAGACAGGGCCTGTGGATGTAATTAAAACTAGATGAGGATCTGAACATGTACCCTCAACATGCCATCAGCGCCCTTATTTTTTAAAGATGGAAGAAAAGGGACAAGGTTAATTTTTGTCTATATCCACCAAAAGAGAGACCAAATGATAGAGAAGATTAATGTTAACAAAATACATCACATCCATGTATGGAAACATCATATGGAAACCCATTTCTTTGTAAAATTGGGTGCTAGTAAAAATTAAGAACTTTAGGAGACAATGTGAAGTCATAAGCATGAAGTGGGAGGTACTCCATTTGTGCTACTGCTAGCCCTCTACCTAGGTCTAGTTTTTGTTTTATGGTTTCGATTGAGACAGTCTCTAGTCCAGGCTGCCCTTGAACTTTCTATGTGACCAAGGCTTGAACTTCTGATACTTCTACCTCCCCCTCCCAAATACTGGAATGATAAGTGTGTGTCATCACTACCACAGGGCTAGGATCAAACTCAGGACCTTGGGTGTGGCAAACACTGTACCACTGAACTACATCTCTATCTTTGGATAGTTTACAAAGAAAATAAATGCAACACTTACATTTCTGGAGCCAAGGGATCCAGATCAAGGCACTGACATCGGAAGGCAGTTTTGCTTCATTTTCACATGACAGGAAATAAAGAGGAAAACATTGTTTCCTCACATGATCAGGGCCTGGACACCACTCCAGGAAGGTATTCTTACAATGATAAGAATCTACTCTTAAGGGTGGAACCCCTGGACCTGAACACCAACATGCCCTGCCTCCTACCAATGCCATAATGGAGATCAAGTTTCAAACACACACGTTTTGGAAGATGTATTGACTAAACAGCAAGAACCCCGACTACCCTCAAAATGGCCAGGAGAGCATCATGATCCTGTATTCCCAGCCTCTGAACACTAATGCATATTTGTTGTTTAGTCCACTCATCTGTGGTATTTAGTTATAGCATTTTGAACTGTAGCACTAAGTGTAGCAGTCACTAGTACCGTGTCCAAAGTCTGTATCATAGACATTTGCTTTATAATACTGAGCTACAATTCTTCATTGGAAAGATGAGTTGAAAACATAATGGTTGTTTTATTCATAGAAAGTGCTTAGAACAGTTTCACATACATAGTAAATGTTCAATAAATGTTAGCAACTGTTATCAAATATTCATTACATATCAGGCATTATGCTTTATGTATTGTATTTAATGTCCCAACACCCCAATGCTGCATGCATTTCTAGTCCCATTAAAGATTTAAACAAAACAGGAGTATATTTTATAGAAGTTATGTAACTTGTCAAGAATAACCTTATTAAATGGTAGAAACAGAGTTGAAGATCAGAGAATTCCAGTGCCTAACTCAGATTCTGAATCA
Source organism: Cricetomys ansorgei (assembly GCA_026225945.1). NCBI lineage: Eukaryota > Metazoa > Chordata > Mammalia > Rodentia > Nesomyidae > Cricetomys > Cricetomys ansorgei. Next base: position 66,037 of record JAMJFZ010001109.1, read on the forward strand.
TCATGATTTTATTTGTTTGAAGTAAAGACAGAACAAAATGACATGTTTAAATTTGTTTCTCTGATAATTTTAAATGTAGCTGGGGTTGAAAGCCACTATTCTAGAAATTTTTAGCCCCTACTCTCTCAAATCTATCAACCAAAGTCCTGAGAAAGAATCTCTTGAGTAGTGCTGGGAAAACTATTTCAACCTGCTGTTCCCAGTGAGCCTGATGACTAGACAATTGACTTATCTTTGCATTTCTCTCTTTTGCTAGATGACTAGTTGTTTAAGATCATGTATGCTTTTGTTACCTGGGTTACCTGGAGGAGTCTCTTTAGCATTTGGGTTAGCGATCTACAGGCTTAGTTAAAATAAGTTTATATTGGTTGTTGAATAATTGAAAACACTGTAAAAGTCAGGTTTTGAGGCAGGCTAGAGTTTGGCTTATAGCTGAGAGCACAACCCCAGTGTCACATATAGGCAGATGATACATATAAATGGTAAGGTAACTGTATTGTTGGGCAGAGGGGTACAGCTATGTAGTCTATATCTTGTTGTGATTTGATCAATTAGGACAAGATCATGCTGGAAGAAGGTAGGTCTCTAATACAATTAGTCTGGCTTCATTATCTGGAGAAAATTGGGATACAGACATGCACTCAGAGGATGTTCTATGAGGATGTAGACAGGCATTGGTGCCATGGTATGAACAATTTTGCTCTCTCCATAGTTCATGTTGAAAGTGTTTCACAATGCAAAAGTGTCAGGTGTGGCCTCTAAGAAGTGACTGAATCATATGGGGTTCCCTTTCATGACCAGGATTAGCCACACTCATGAAGAGATTAATGGAGAAACTTTATCCATTTTTGACCCCTTTTCTGCTATGTGAAAATATGGTGTTCTTGTTTGGAAAATTCAGTATCCAACACACCACCTGGAAGCAGACATCAGCCTTCAATAGATTCTGAATCTGCCAAGGCCTTGCTTTTGGATTTCCTAGCCTCCAGTTTTAGACATTTGCTAGGGAGACATATAGACTGAGTTAAAAGAATTGAAGTGAGGATTCTAGAACAAAAGAACACTGAAAATTGCCACAAAGTCTGCTCAGAAGATAACATTGCAGAAGAGGGAAGTAAGTTGGAAGATCCTTGGGGACATGGAGGAAGATATTGCAGAAAGAGGAAATATGATCAAAATACATTAAATACAGGTATGGAATTTAACAAATGAATAAAAATATGTTTATTAAAAAGATAAAATGATTATCGCCCTCTCTCTTAATGATGAATTTTATTAAAGTTATATATATATAATTTATTTATTTATTTTAGCATTTAATGCTAAGAGAAAGTATCAGAAGAAATACTGGTAAAAATGTGTTATAATCTTAGAGTAAAGAAATATTTTACCTTTATACAAACTCAATAACTGTAAAATACTAACAGCTTTCACCTTTTTACTTTCAAGTCAGTAGATGTTAAAAATATCAATAATATAATTTTTGCAAAGGATTCTTTAATACATGAGAGATCTAATGATGTAAAATTCAGAAATTGATAGCATGGATATGTTTGGTATATATTCTTTAGCTCAATGAACATATGTGCATTCTGTAACTTAATAAGTCAGTGAAGAAATTACTATAAGGATGGGAGTGGTAAAATAACTAAAACTGTGTCTAAGTGCATTATACATTAATGTTGATACTATTTGAGATGAGTGACATAATCTTCCATTCCTACAATGGAATTATGACACTTTAAACAGCTGCTGCATCTGTGTTCAACTTTGAATGGTTTCTTTGAATCATTTTTCTATTGTTCTGAAGAGATATCAAGGCAAAGGCAACTTATATAAGAAATTATTTAATTTTGGGAATAGAGTTACAGAGGCTTAGAGTACATGACCATTATGATGAGAAGCATGGCAACAAACAGGCTGGTATCAACAAGCCACACCTCTTTATCCTTCCAAAACTGTTCCAAACGGGGACTATGCATTTGAATATATGAGACTATGGAGGCCATGCATTAAGTCCACCACAGTTTCCATAACAAATTTAGAGGTGAAAATATTAAAGGGAAATGCACACACAATGTGTCCTTATGTGGACCCCACCACACACTACAGAAAGTTTCTCCATCTGATCCTTGAAAACATTAGCAAAACTACAATATTGAACACAAATGCAATTTAAGATGACTTTTAGTTTAATTTTTAAATATAGCATACCTCTATTAATCATAATTCTAAAACCATTTTCATTATTTATTAAGTTACAATCATGTTGATAAGAAAAGACATAATCTCACAACAAACTCCTGATCTTCTGGCTCCTGCAATCTTTCTACTCCCTCTTCCAAAATGATTCCTGTGCCCCAAGTGCAGGAGTTGTGTTGTAGATGTATCTGCTGTAGAAGTTTATTTTTAATTATGTACCAAATAATTGTTCTATGCACTATTGGATGAAGGGTTCCCTAGGTCTTGGTGTTTTGTATTGTTTGAAGGTTTTGGATTCATGTGGGGGATGCTTGATTGCTAATGATCTGCATGTGCTATCAGTAGAACACGTGAAGGGTTCTGTATCACTAAAAAACACCTGAGCTGAAACACTCAGGATTCCACTGTCCAGTGTGGCACTTACCACACGGTGGTTCCCTCTGCTGAAGTCTGCCAGGGCTCAGACCAATTAATATGCTTCCTTATCATTCTTGGTGAGTCACCCTATAGGTGTACTACTACAAATGGTGCCCAATGTGTGGCACAATATCACACCAGCTAATCCAATGTGGAGACAGGAAAGAAGAAAAAGGAACTCCAGACCTCTCAGAGTTCATTTTGTTTTGTTTTGTTTTCTTCAAACCTGTCCAGATACTGAGGTGGTCTTGACAAGACACATCTGATATGGTAAGGAACTCCATCCCATGAGGGAACCCTTCCTGCAGACAAAATTACCAGTTGTTTTTCCTGCAAAACAGATTCTTATCTTAAAATCTGGAAAGTGTTTTCTCAGGGACAGCACACAGAAGCTGTCTTTCAGAACTGGCTGCAGTTGTATCTCTTGCTGGTAGTCAAACTTGATAGTGTAAGAGTCACCCAGGTGGTACTGGTTTTGAAGGCATGAAGAAGTTATGGAGAACAACTGAGGCTTAGAACTATGAGAAGTCAGGAGAGGTCATTAGTGAAGATGCAGCCTCAGTAGCACTTCAAGGCCCAGATTGAAGAGGTCATGCATATAAGTTAAGGCTTCGCACTGTGAAGAGAACCTATGAGAGGCTATTGTTGAAGGTTCAGCCTCAGTAGCAACTGAAGGCCCAGACTGAAAGGGTCATGTAAAGAAGTTGAGACTTGGCACCATGAAGTAAGCCCCAGAGAGGCTATTGGTGAAAGCATAGCCCAGTTGCAGCAAGGGACCCCAGGAGTTTTGAAAATGCCAGTACCATGGGATGACTACCAAGAACAGCAGCAACAGTGGAAGGGAGCTGGCCAGATCCTGGAGAATGTACTGTGTGTCCTGTAGAGGACAGAGCCAGAGAAGTGACACAAGTCCTTTGGAGGAGCCCAGAAAACCATGAGTGAATTCCAGATAATTGGACATTGATGCTTTTCTCTTGTCTAAAGACATTGTAAAAAGCTTGGTAATTGTTTGGCTTCATTGGTCCTATACATTAGCAACCCTCATGATTGTTCCACTTGTAAATATTTTTGTGGTGTCACGTTAAGTTGTGTTGTAGAGATAAAGCACTTTTTTGGATTGGCTTATACAGAAAAAGGGAATTGTTGTAGAACTTGATTTATAGTTATGTGCAAAAAATTATATGCACTTTTGGGTGAGGGGTTCCTTAGGTCTTGGTGTTTTGTATTGTCTGCAGGTGTTGGATTTATGTGGGGGATGTTTGATTTCTAATGATCTGCATGTGATATCAGTAGAATACCTGAGGAGTTCTGTATCAAAACACCTGAAATGGGATGCTCAGAGTGCTACTGTATAGTATGGTGCTTGCCTTAACAGGTAGTTCCCTCTGCTGAGGTCTGCCAGGGTTTTCACCTATGAAAATGCCCCTTGTCTTCTTTGCTGAGCCACACAGTAGCCTAACTGCTACATGTATCCACTGAGGCTGGGCTCCACATCTCTGAATTTTGACTGATTATTGTTTTCTGTAATGGTCTCTGTCTGTTGCAAAGTGAAGTTTCTTTAATGAGTTGTGAGGAATATACTTATCTGTGGATTTAAAGACAAATATTTAGAATGTAGTTAGGAATTATATTCTAGTTTAATATAAAGTGGTAGTTGAAGATCCTCCTCCAAGATCCAGGACTTACATACAAGTAATATTGTACAGACTGAGCAAGTTGTATTTATTTAGAAATATATGTGTATATATATATATATATAGAGAGATAGATAGATAGATAGATATGCATATATGTATGGAACAACAATTAATAGGAGCAAAGGCCATGAATTTGAGAGCAAGGAGGAGTATATGAAAGGATTTGGAGGGAGAAAAATAAAGGGAAAATGATGTAATTATATTATAGTCTCAAAAAATAAGAGATAATTAAAAAATAAAATTAAAAAGTTCTTTTTTCTTTTACTTTTTAAAATCCTCCTTCCTCCTGCCCCAGTTCCTTTATCAGAGACAGGTCTTTCTGGGACTCCTGGATCCAGAGCAAAGTGATAATATCCTTATTTCCAACAATAGTTAAAGAAGCATATCATCGGAGACAAACAGTCCTTTCCGAGAAAACAGAATCTATCTTCGTCTCTTTTTGTCCCTCCCACACTTCTTATTTTAGTACTTGTAGAGATTAGAGATTTTAATTGTACAGCTTGTGGAATGCAGTTTTCCTTCCAACAGCTGTGTTTATGGTATATAATCTATTAGCTGCTTATATGCCAACGTTTAAAAGCATTCTGATGGATAATACTTAGCAAAGGATTAATCTTTTCCAGCATCACCCTCTTGACCCACAAATGTACATTAGTGAGATGAGGGGATGTATAATGCCTGCTCTGACATTTGTTTGCAGTGCTTCCAAACATCTTCTGGGATATGGATTCAGGTTTCCTGGCATTGACACAGACTGGCAAGTCAGCACTAAGATGTGCCATTTCCATATGCCAGGGTCAGGCTAACCGAGCCTTTGGGTAGATCTTGGGAGATCTACTATGCCATTATTATGGCATCCCTCCATGGAATTTATTCTGCTTCCCATCAACCATGCCATTGGAAGTGCAATGGTAGTCACAATGTGCGGATGATGCAGTAAGAACAGACTGTGAACCCCTCTCTTGTGTCATCATTTGGTTGGCACTAGCTTAAAATGCAGGCAAATAGAAGGTCCTTTAAGACCATCACACTTTACCCATTGGTTTCTTTCACAATACTTGAAAGTTGAGTTTCTAATCTGGCTTTCCTATCCATATCTATATAAATTTGAGTAGACACTCATACCTTATGAAGCCCTGTAGGTGTAATTATATTGGTATATATGACACAGCAATTCATGGAGCAAAAAATCATCTCATCAAAATAGATCTGGGCATAAAATTACTCTGTAGTTAGACATGGTGATGAATGCCTGTTATCCAAGGACTTGGGAGACTGAGGCAGAAGGATCACAAATTTGAGGATAACCTGGGCAGTTTGATGAGAGTCTGTCTCCAAGAAATGGTAACTACTCCACAGTACTTGTGGAAACAAAATAACACTCATTTTAAGATCGAATCTTTTGAGTCAGAGAGAAGTGGTTTATTTATTACTCTGTCCCCCAGCCCATTAAAATGAAATTGTTCTTGGCAGCAGCAACACTGGAAATAAATGCAATTTAACTCAGAATAGTTAATATCATCCCTGCAACTGGAGAAGGATTATGAAGTAAGTGCATGAGGAGATCAAAAAAATAAAGTCTTTTTTGACTCAATGGATCTGATCATTGGCCATCAGTTAGCTTTTCACTTGGGTGATATTTTTTTCACTTAATGTTTCTGCCAAATATAACCAAAAATTTATGTTGAAACTAAGTCATCTTCTATTTTGTTTACAGATATATAGTTGACTGGTGTTTGAGTAAACTTCATGTCTTTGAAAAATTCAGAGCCTGGTGGTGGTGGCACACACCTTTAATTCCAGCACTTGGGAGGCAGATCTCTGGGAATTCAATGTCAGCCTGGTCTACAGAGTGAGTTCCAGGACAGCTAGATCCACAACAGAGAAATCCTGCCTCGAAAAAACAAAAACAAAAGAAAAAACAAACAACAAAAAAAAAAAAAAGAAAGAAAGAAAGAAGAAAGAAAAAATCAGAACATGACTACAGTGTATATAATATTAAGAAATTAGCTAAAAATAAAATAGCCTTTCTTACCTTTAGTTAGTTTGGGAATTTAAGCTTGCCATTTCTAGAGGTGGGATAGGAAGGAGGAATGGAACAAATCAGCCCTTACAATCAGTTAGATCTCCATTGAATCTGGCTCTGTCACCTTTAAAAGGAAACACTTTGGTAAAAGTCATTCTGCACAGTCTTGTGGTATGCTTGCAACATGAAAGGACTCCTGCAGGCTCTTACATTGAACGCTTATTTTGTAGCTATTTTGGAAGTGATTGGAAAGTTGAGGAGGTAGAGATGCAGGAAGTTAGTTGTTAAGGGCAGAATCTTACATTCCCCCCCCCCCCCCCCCCCCGCCTCTCTCATGAAATTAAGGACTTCTTCCTGCACACACACTTTGGCTTCCATACTATTCTACCTATATGCATGGGGACAAACAATCATGCACTAAACCCTCTGAAACTATGAGTCAAAATAAATATTTTCTCCTTTGGGTTTTTCACACAGGCATTTTTATCAAAGCTACGCAAAAGCAATTATTTAACCTTGGCTTCTTGTGTGTCGAATGGAAATATTTCCTACTTCAAAGAATTATACCCCAGACCACATGACTCTGGAAAGTGTATCTATCATAGTGTTTGATATGTTGAAGAATAACGTGACAAGGGTTATAATCTAGCCATTGTTACTCTTGTGTCTGCAACTATTGTTATGCCATTTGCTATTTCAATGGAAATATCTTAAATGAGAGAAGGAAGTAACACAGGTTTGGCACACAGAGTGCAGGCACTCATTTTGAAGCAATGTTTCAAGTAATAACCAGTTCTCCAGGGTGTCCAAGGGAGACTGCCATTTGTAATGTTTATAGATATTAGAGATTTTTTTTTGTTTAGAGATGATCTCAAGTAGTATTACTTTTATTTTGAAAAAGGTTTAGTAGTCTTTGCCATCTACATGCTTGTTACAAGTCAATGTTTTCCTGTCACTGAACTTTGGGGAGACACACATAACTGAACAAAGTTGGCTGCATTATTTCTTTGCAATGGAGGCAGACATACCATGGAGACCCTTGAGGCATCTGACAACAATTTGGTTAGAAAGGACTGCTGGGAGTTAGCATTGTATCGGATGTTTTGGCAGCAGATTCAAGAAAACAGAGACTTGTTGAAAAAAAAAAAGCAGAACTGTTTCTATGACTTAATAAATTGATCTTCAAGGTGGAAGAACTAAAGCAAGGCTTATCCAGCTCTCACTGGTATTGGATGGGATAAGGAGGTGTTTGGCTGGTTTTTTATTTTTTTTGTGTGTGTGTGTGTTTTGTTTTTTTATTGTCTTGATGTACTGTGGTGACAGAGTGGCCCTGTCTGGAATTATTTTCTCTGAATTCTATAGATAATATCACTTATGGGGAAAGGAAATTTTTCCCTGCAATTATTTCAAGGTACATCTTTGCCTACAACTTTTGGTAGAATTGCATCCAAATTAGGATTTCCCAAAAAGTATTCAGTGTGATATGATCAATTGCCTATTTAATATTTTATGCCAGGCCCTTTAAAAATTGAATGAATACATATTATGAATAAAACTTATTACGGAAAATTAATGTTGACATTGCAAAACCAGGAAGGAACATGTAGTGACAAATTATATGGCAGCAAACGAATCAATTTAGTTGGTTGAAAATGTCTATTAATGACTGTGAGGCTGAAGCCTGATCTGCAATGTCCTTTCCTGAGCTCAATCTAGAAAGAGACAGACAGGCAGACAGACAGACAGACAGACAGACAGACAGAATGAATAAATCTTGAACACATAAAGAGATGTAAAACATATGACCAGATGGAGACATTGCATTTTATGTAACGTGAAACACTAAAAAAGAAATAGAAGCTAAATTTGTTACTTCGATAAGCAATGCCATTTGATGCCAATTCTTCATGATATCTAATGTAATCACTCTGGCTTCCTTTTTTACTGTACACCTCTCATATCATGGAACACACCAACCTTCTGGAACTGGTCATTCAGCTTTCTTAGTGAAAAATATCTTTAAAACCATTTAGGCTCTTGATTCATTCCAGCTGTCTTATGAAAAGCAGCAAATATATGTGGCTTGGAGCAGTGAGCAAGAGTCTCTCTTATTTATTTTAGTAACTGTTTAGTACACATTGTTTTGCCCAGAAAGTGAAGGACCTTCTGCACTACGTGGGGACTTATATCAACCCAATTTTTAAATAAACATCATCCTGCAAGTGTACTTCATTGCTTCCAATTGCTCCTATTTCCTTTCATTTCTAAAGCAGCAAGATCAAAAAGTGTAGAAGAAAATCAAGCCAAGAACCAGGGTCGTTGTTTCCCTTTTTTTTTTTTTTCAATAACACTGCAGCAGCAGGCACATAACTTTTCCTCTGCTTTCTCATTTCTAAGAGAGCAAGGAAGTTTCAGATCTAACTCGAGAGGGAGCAAAGATAACATAAAGTGATAGAAAAGCAATAATGTTATTTTCAAATGCAACTCAAAAGACCTCGTTCAGCTAACTCCAGGCAACACATGTCGAACTCATAGGCTTCTAGCACCCCCAAAGCATTCTTTCCATGAAAAGCTCCACATAGCAGTTTTGATCACACAATAGTTAATCTTAAGCATGCGACTTTCCGTGATCATCTAAACTCTAGTTGTGGATTGAATGCTAAGTTGTTTTCCTTCTTTTGAACATCCGAGGACTTTTTCCAGATGGTGTCAGGAGGCACACTGCTTGTGTGTAATTCCTGATGACTTTGAAAGCTCACTCAGGGATGCCTCACACCCCACCGGGACAGAGTAGCCTGCCTCCCCATATGTTCCCCACTCTCAGCACTCCGAGTTCTATGGCTGCCCTGCCTGCATAACAAACACAAATGTGACTCTGGACCTGGATTTCTCCCAGATGAGCAAACTTCAAAGTAACTGCTAAGCCTCTAGGAGAAGGCCTTTCCTTCCTCCGTCTGTGTGACCACTGCCAGCTCTTGCATCTGGTTTCCTTATCGACAAGACAACTGAGTGATTAAAAGAGGTGGCAAAGGTAGTGAGGAAGTGGAGAATCCGACAAGGTTTGTGATCAGCCAGAGTTGGAAGCCAGTCAGGGGCGGGCAGGCGGGCGGGCGGGTGGTGGTGGTGGTTGGGGAGACAAGGCAAATTTAAATTTTCCATCTGGAACAAGAAATTAGGTTGAGAATGACAAATTCAGTGCAAGTAGCAGGTTAGCAGTGACACGGCGTCAACACATCTACTGCAACTTTGCATGCCATTATTTAACATGCTAATATATCACTATTATGTGCTCATTACTGACGGCAGCACCATGGCGAAGAAGAGATCATTATTTACTTGAGGGCCATGGCATTGACTGATGAGGATCGTATAACGCGGCAGACATCCTAACTTTCTCAGGATGGAAATGAAGTAAGACTTGTTCTGTTAGGCTTGTGTGTAAGTGGAACTTG
>JAMJFZ010001110.1:0-79516 GCA_026225945.1 Cricetomys ansorgei
GATATTACAATATGTCTAGAATCTCACAGGGAGTGGCTTATATGTACAATATTTTTAGTTCATTTTAACCAAATCAATCTCTGACACAAGATGAAATATTATCAAGAGTGAGGTCATATTAGGGGTTATCAAGGTGAGTCAGTGAATAAAGGCACTTGCCACCAAGCCTGATGAGAATGTCTCTTATAAATAAATTCAATGGTAGGAGTTCCTTTGAAAACTATATAAACTAAAAACAAAGTTCATAATGGTGAAAGTTTTAAAAGAAATGGTAACATTGATTTAACAGAGATGAAGTTCCTGTTTTGTGTCCCTTGAAGTTACATCTGCATCACACAGTGTATTGTCTGTGTCAAAAGACAGGTATGTAGGGCATAGTCATATCTGAAATTGTTTTGTGATCCTAGCTTTGGGGATTCCCAAAACAAATATAACCAGAAAGCAAAGGATTCTATTGATGATTAGCCATTCCCTTATCAAGGTGTTTGAATAATAAAAATGAGTGTGTCAGAAGATATGCTCACACTGATGGGACAATCCTCCTTAATACACTAGAAAAAAAAAGTTACAATTCTTATAAAAACTCAGCACATAGCTCTAAAAACCCTTTAAAATTAAACCGTTCATTTATACGTTGTTATTTCTAACTTCATATAGTATAAGAGATTGTATATAGACTTTTAATAGTATATAATTCATGTAAATGTAACAACACAGACAAAAATTTACATATTGTTTAGCAAATCTAAGAGTGGTGGAGTTTCCAAGTGCAGTGTTTAATATCAACGTGTTTTTGCATTGTACTTTGTGTCATGACTCAGAATGAGCGGCATCTGGTCCACAGTGCTACTTAAATAAGATGTGGAATCTGCCAGGAAAGTTAACTTCTTTCTAACACAAACTTGAACTTACACCAGAATGTAATTAAAGTAGAATAATTCTAGAGTATTTTCCAAATGCAGCATTCAAATCAAAGGGGCTTTGATGAGTCACTTCTATAAGTGTTTTCCATAAGACGCCCACTGACCAGTGATGATAGAAAAAAGTAAAAAAAAAAAAAAAAAAAAAGTTAATTGATTTTCTGAGCCCATAACTTTATTTATTAAAACATTAATTCCATAGTTTTTAGTTCAATATTGAAACTAAATATGATTATAGAATGAAAATATTTATGGCCTCAACAGATAAATCAAGTTATTTTGTTCTTGTTTTCTCATTAGTAAAATGGAGATAATAACCATTTTGTGTTGAGAACTGATTCGGAATAAGCACAAAATAATCTCCATTGAACAGGTGCTCCAGAAATGAAAATGATATTAAAAATAAGGATGAATCCTTACTTTAAATGCATAGGGATGTATATAATATGATAAAAATGTTTATAATGATATTAATCTTTTGTGTGTGTGTGTGTGTGTGTGTGTGTGTGCATGTGCACTCATACATTTGGCTATAACCTTGATTAAAGTGAGATTTACAGGAAAACTCACTTTTAAATGACCCAAGCTGTTATGGAGAAGGCTGACTACCACATATAGAGTATGGAAACAATTACCAGTACTTAGCAATGGTAGGAGGTTTATGTTCCTCTTCCTGTCTGCACATGTTTGCATTAGATTTTTTTTATTGCTTGTTTTTCAATAGATTTCTACAATATTTTTTATGGCATAGCCATTATAACTGAAGATTAAGAAAGCTTTGCCTGCCTTAAAAGAGTTAAAAAGTACTAGGCACAACAGAAGGTGCTATTTTTAAGTGGCCTTGGCAGAGGAACTTCCTTACTGGAGTGCAGAGAATGATATGTCAGTCTTGGCAGAAACTATACACATTGATGCCAATACTGACAGCACTTAGGTGAACAGTATGTCCTGCTTCTACTATTCAGTGAAATGCCCTGTCAAACCTTGAGACTGGCACTCAAAAGCTCCATATGGCCTCTAGGAAAACAAAGATGTGAAAATATTCCCAGACTGACAGCTGAAAATATGCATCAGCATCATCATGAATTCTGTGTATTCTGTGTCATGTGAAGAGCAAACCCAATGTGACCTCTTCAGTGAAACTTCTTTATATAATTGCTGAAATGAAACAATTGCACACAATCCAGAAATCCATCCACAAGAAATTGAGAGATCATGGTCTTGATTCTTAAGTGATTTATGTTCATATGGTCTCTCCAACTGACATCAACAAATGATCCACAAAGTATTCTCAGTATCTGTCCACAGAATGATGATAATGATGGAGATGAAGTTGTTGATTCTGATAGTGGTAATACTAACAAATATGATGGAAATCTTTAAATCTTAGATAATCTGAAAGTTTACATTGTCCCCTGGAACTTACAAGAATGGACCAGATAAAGAGCCAACTCATCTTCATGAGAGAAAACTGAGGCAGTGTAGTGAGATACATACCAGGGATAACTGGTGAGAATCTAGGAAGAAGGACTGCAAGTTTCATTGTGGGCTCCTGACTACCCCAGATTCTACAACACTTTCCAACAGATGAGAGTTCCGTTTTCAGAATCATGACAGCAAAGAAGTAATTAAATAGTGAGCAGTAAATAACTATAAATTTGGAATTAGGGTCCTAATGAGTGACTTTTTTGTGTTTGTTGGTAATATACCTAATTCATTTGGATCCTAAACAGGATCAGAAGTGGGGACTACCATGATAACATCACAATTTTTAAGATGCACTAAGTATGATAGAGCATCTAAATTATGTGGAATCTTTCATCAACTAATTATAATTTAATTTTAATTTTTTATGTTTGCATAAGAATTTCCTTCTTCAAATTTATTTGTTATTGATTCCTATTTAGGAAAGAAAATCTGAAATACTTGATGAAAAATAGTCTTCTATGAGACACCAAGGTTATTGGACTCTCTTTCTCTGACTAATTCAGTAATAATTAAAGACAGTATAACAACAACTACCACTTTGACACATTCAGACAAATTAGAGGGTGTGCCAGCACTGACCTCCCAACTGAGGACACAGGGTCTAACACAAGGCAAAATGTGTTTTATTTGTACATTAGCCTACTCAATAAGAATTTGAAAGGAAATATATACACACAGGCTAATACAATCATCAGCGTTCCTCAGATAACATAACACTTACAAAATAAATTTAAATCACTTGATTTAATATCTCTGCTTTTCCCAGGATACCATGTTGATTCCCAGCATATAGCTAGTTTGCTGTTTGGACCTCCCCTCCCCTGTCTTCTCTCCTCTGTACATACTGCTTCTGTTGCCTAGTATTCCCTAACTTGGATAAATTCTGGTAATGTCAAGGTACATAAAAACTTTACCTCCATAAAGTCTTCCTACAAACTCCCAAACAGACTTAATTTCTATTTCAATTTCCAAGTACTTTTTCTTAACCCTATATAAAGGCATCTGAGATTGTCTTTGTGGCCATATTTCCTGCACCTGAAATGATGCCTAGCACATAGTGAAAGGTCAATAAATATTTGTTGAATAATGAAATTTCATTTTATATATTTATGTACAGCTTTTCTCCTTTTATAGAGGTTAAACTCTATAAAAATATTGGATAACTAATTTCCCAGAAACCACGAACCAGGTACTGTGAAATTCTGAAAAATTTATTTTATTGCTTATTCAGTTATTAGGAATTAAGAACCCCAATGCAATCCAGTACCAAATGTTGATCTTTCATTCAATTTGAACTTCCATTTATACTTCTAGACATGATGCAGACTTGAAAGTTGATTAGGCTTGCATACGCTCATCAATGTGGAGATCTCTTTTGAGTAAATCCTAGGGGCTGTTTAGAAGAGAGTGAGAGCTCAAAAGAGACATTTCCTCACAAGTGCTCCTTGTCTCCTGCTGTATGATGCCCTCCTTTGCCTAGAGAATCTACATCACAAAATCCATCTCCATGTGTAGCTCTTCAACCACCTAACTACAGTTTGAAGCCCTTTTCTGAATGTTGTATCCAGTCTGTGCTGTAGAAAAACAGTTTACACATTCAGTTACAATCTAACATTTTAAAATTCTGTTCATTTGAATGGAGGATTGTAGATAAATTCTTTAAACATGGAATAGTTGCAACTTGAATTTACTGGGTACATCTATTTTGCTTCACGATATCTGTTTGGAACTCTTGTGGGGAATTCAAGTATTTTTTAATGGTACCATAGTGTGACACACTCTGTCTGACTTCCTGTAACTGGGCTTGCCTTGAATGGGTCAGTTGTTATTTCCAGTTCTTTGTGAGGAAAATGGATAAGTTAATGTAACAATTCAGCGTGGCACATGTGGTTCTTGGTATAGTGGTTCATGCATTGAAAAGTGCACTGCAAAGTTGCATTCTGAATTTGTGCCTTGCAATTTCAATTATCTTATCCTGGAGATTTTTCTGGAAACTATTATTTCTCTCTTCCTTTCTCCCTTCTCTTCTTTTTCCTCTTCCTCACCCTACCTTTTCATCTCCTCCTTCTTCATTACCAGCATTTGTTTGTTGAAACAGATTCCTAAACTCTCTAATGCTGGCTGTCCTTGAACTTCTCAACCTCCTGCCTCAGCTTCCTGAGGTGGGACATTAGAGGATCACGACACCATGCTCTGCAAAACACTTCTGACATGTGATTATAAGTTTCAAACTACATGTTTCCATTGCAATTTTAGGCTTCAATCTATACCTAAAGTAGAAATGTTTCTTTTAGGACAGGTAGCATTCCATTCTTTAGTTTTTCTGGGTTTTGCCTTCATTTAGAGGTAATAATTATAAGAAAAAAGCCTTGGTTTAGTAATTCCAGTTACTTCAGTAATTTATATAAATTAAATTCCCAATGATGAGTTGTAATAGTGAGCACTATGTTCTCTGACTCTAATTACTACTACTACTACTACTACTATTTTTATTATTATTATTATTATTACTATTATTATTGATTTCTGGTTTCTTTGAGAACCCCAATACTAGGATGCTATAGCAGATGTGCAGCTTTTCATATCAGCAAGCCTTAAAAGTACCAAATAAAATCTCTCTTTTCACTTCCTCTGTAGGATTCTAGTAAACCGAATTAGCTTCTTCATTACAGGGCCATTCCTTCTGAACAGTGAAAGAGCTACTAATGAACAAAACTGTAAACAATTAGCAAAAGCAAGTTGCTAAAATTCTAAACTATTTATCTACTCCAGCAGCCAATGGGCATGTGGCCAAAGGAAACAGTATTGCTCTCTTTCTCTGTCATCCCAGTATTTAAATTAAAACATTTTAATTTAACTCCTGCCTTTTTCGTTTTTGAAACAAAGCATTACTAGTTGTATGAAAAATAACATAAGAGTAGCCATGAATATGGAGAAGAATTGGATTAGCTTCATTCTTCTATGTATAAAATATAAGAATAACAATTATTATTTGAGATATCACAATAATTATAAGTACAGGCACAAGAATATTCTAGCAGATAAAAGAATTATTAAAGACACTTACAATAGACACATCTAAAAAAAACTGAGTACAGCCTGGTGATGGTGGCACAGGCTTTTAATACTAGCAGTTGGGTGGCAGAGGCAGGGGGTTCTCTGTGAGTACAAGGCCGGCCTGGTCTACAGAGTGAGTTTCAGTAAAGCCAGAATCACAACAGAGAAACCCAAAAAACGAAAAGGAAAGAAAGAAAGAAAGAAAGAAAGAAAAAGAAAGAAAGAAAAGAAAGAAAGAAAGAAAGAAGGAAGGAAGGAAGTAAAGAAAGGAAGGAAGGAAAGAAAGGAAGGAAGGAAAGAAAGGAAAAAAGGAGGAAAAAGCATTATAAAAAAATAAAAAATTCCATTTCAATCTCTGAGATTTTAATGAGTTATTCATTGTTATTTAAGTGAACAATGCTACAACAAGTAGGTCAAGTTAACTCACAGAGACTGAGGATGTGCCCAGAGCCTACACAGTTTTGCACTAGGTACTCTGTCTATGTATATTATGGCTTCCAGTTTAGTACTTCTATGTGCCTTTTAGTACTTTTCTTGTGCCTTCTCTTGGGCTCTTTTACTTATGTTTGTTTTGTCTAATTCCAGTGTGTTAGGGAGTGAATCAAGTAGGTGGGAAGAAACTGGGAGAAGTAGAAGGATAGCCATAACCAGGGTATATTATGTGAGAAAAAAAATACCTGTTTTCAATAAAAGGGAAAAAATAGTAAGTCTGAGATAGACATGCTGATTATCTTTGAACAGCTGAGCTGGATAGAAATTAATCAAAATCAATGTTAATAAATATCAGCATTTTAAATGTAAATCTCCTTCAATTAAATATATCTATTTTATTTATTTAAAAATTTGTGTTTAACAATTTAATCTAAACACATAATATGAAATAATGTGGGGAAATGTGTAAATGTATTTTTATTTGTTGAGGTTCAAGGAAGAATCTGTACCTAGAGGGCTTTACCTTCAGAGACTGCATTGAAGTCTGACTAGCTGCCTTCTCTACAGCCTCTTCTCCACATCCTATTTTATCATTCTCCTGGTTCTCACTCTGAACTCTGCCTTTTTTTCTATTTTTACTTTCTACCTCTTGGCTGCTTCCACCTCTGCTTCTACCTTGCTTCCCCTCAGCTTGCTCCTATTGACTGTTCCTTTTGAGAGTTGGGTTTAAGGGCATGTGCCACTACTTCCTTCTGAATTGGTTTACAGGTGGATACTACTATTGGCTTCTGCTTCAGTTTAACTGTCTTTGCTAAGTTGCCTTCATATACAAAGTCTCATTTTGCTTTACTGAAGAAAATCCTCCAATTCACTTCCTTAGTGCCAGGCTAGTCAACCTTGCTGTCACTAGATGAAGCTCAGACTGAGAGACACAGGGTGTTCCTCATATCTCCTTGTCAGTCTCGGAAGGAACAACAGAAATCCCTTTCATTTAGCATTAGCACAAACAGAGAATAGGATTAGCCTGACTGACATTCGTTCTACCCTAGATCAGATATCAAATGTCTATCGCACAGACCCTTGAAGAGGATCCTTTCCCAGAGCAGCCATGTTTCCAGATCAAGGATCAAATGTTCCTCTACAAAAATGCATCAAGGTTCATCGATAAAACACCTGGTTTACAGTATTATACTCTTTCTGTGGAATATTCTTTCAAGCATTAAGGAAATTACAAGGTCAAAAATAACCAACAACTTCTCAAAGTGTTAGATATAGATGTTTTCAATTGTGCGACAAATATATAACTGGAAAATACTAAAAGATTAACACCATAGTGCCAAGGAAGGCTTAACTTGGAGATGTAGCTAAAGGCAAGAGGAAGGAAAATAGGTCACAGTTTTATTTTATGCATGCCCATAATTTAATTGTGTTT
This sequence comes from Cricetomys ansorgei, assembly GCA_026225945.1. Lineage (NCBI taxonomy): Eukaryota > Metazoa > Chordata > Mammalia > Rodentia > Nesomyidae > Cricetomys > Cricetomys ansorgei. The sequence continues at coordinate 7,330 of JAMJFZ010001110.1, forward strand.
GTCAGGAAGAATGTGTTACTGTTAGAGTAATCATGTGCAACAAGAAAAACAGGCGTACTGAAGTCTTCACGAAAATAGTGCTTAAATTTAAATGGCATACAGCATTCACATTATAATACTACAAAATGCTACATAAATAGAAATTATGGAAGTCTGGCCAGAAGGCTTAGCCCGAAAATAAACATACTGCATGGTCAACAACTGGTTTATGCCCTGATCTGGTTATATAAATTAATACCCTTTCATTTATATTAAAAAAGAGGTTGAACCATAAGGAACAAATCTCTCCTTTCAGAATAACAATTCTGAGAAGGCAAGTCACTACTGAAGTAAAGAAGAAATCAATTATAATTATGACACTGGAAGAATATTTATGAATACTAATTGTTATGCATTGTGACATACTTTAACAATCACTGACTCCACTGTTTATCTTCCATGGTTGCTAAAGATTTGTATGAAATAATAAACGTGAAATGTTGTCAAAGTGTGTATTTGAGGTAATTAGCATTGATCAAGTGTTTGCTTAAGGTAAAAAAGCATTAACACAAATAATCACTGTAAGTTTTAAGAATTGTAGCTGTTAAATTCAACTAAGAAATAAAGGTTTTAGTCTATGAAACTGACTAAGCTTTAAAAATATCATTGATAAATGCAGTGTGAGGAGGAGGAAAATTTGTTACCTATCTAGAAGGCAGTTTAGAAATGTCTATAAAAAATATCTCCAAATAAGTTTAACCATTGAATTAGTAATTGCCTCTCTAAGAAATAATCAAAAGGAGATAATGTCTCACTGCTCCAAATCAGCATAACTACAAGATGGAAATAAGAAACAACATGAGATGCCTAAGTAATTATGGGTTCTGTCATCAAAGTAATTCTGTAGGATATCAGATAATTTTAATAATATATTATTAAATAAAAAGATTAAACAATGTACATATAACATGAATTGTTATTAACATAATCTTATTTATGACTAAGTAATTCACAGTTAAAGAAGTAATTTAATAAATTGTAAACATTATGAGATCTAGGTGAATTTTATTTTCTTCAGTATTCTATTTGTTTTTCAATATTGAAATTCATTTTTTGAAGGAAGAAAACATAAATGTTTGGTAATTTTACTGCCCATTATTTTCTTGAAAAATAAGCAATGAGAGAGAATGTAGTCTCATGGAGTAGAACCAAGTAGAACACAACATTTTCTTATCTCCTCTCTTTGGCATGATTGCAGTGTGTAGTTATGTAGGATACTAAATGTAATTTTCTAATTTTCAATGTTTTTAGGTAACCTCTTATTTGAAAGAGTGTTGGGTTTTGAGTAAGAATGGTGCCAGAGACTCATATCTTTTGCATGCTTAATCATCAATGAGTAGCACTACTTGGTAGTGATTGGGAGGGGTGGACCTTTTGGAGTAGGTGTGGCCTTGTTGGTGGAAGTGTGCCACTGGGGGTATGCTTTAATGTTGAGGTTTCAAAAGCCCAAGCCAAGCCTCATGTTTCTCTTTCTGCTGCCTGCAGATGCTTCTTCTTCTTTTCCAGCACAATATCTGCCTCTGTGCTTCCATACTCCCAGGCCTTGATGATAAAGGACTAAACCTCTGAAACTATAAGCAAGTCCAAATTAAATGCTTTGTTTTATGAGTTTCCATGATCAAGGTGTCTCTCCATAGCAACGGGACAATGACCCAGAAGAAGAAATCATCTTTGATTCAACCAGGGCTTCTTGGATTTCTAGTTATTATACAAATCTGACTGGGGCAATATTTTGTCACAAATGGCGAAGTCGTATACAGCTAAAAGTTTATAAATTTTGTGGATATCCATTGCATTTTTGTTAATTTGTAAAAATATAATCACTTAGTATGTAATTTTGAGTTGCTATTGCCTGCCTAAAGGAAGAGCCAGATTCTTGTACTTGGCAGTTTTGGGGTACAGTGGAAAGGCAATTAAGGAAGCCTCTCTATGCTGTGTAGTTATAACACAGCATATGCTTATAATTATCATGCACCTGGCTAGTGGGTGTGCATTTGCATTTGCTCTACACAGTATATATATATATATATATATATATATATATATATATATATATATATATATATGGTTTTGTATATTGTATTTTTTTAATTCTAGTTGTTTATTGGAACGATATAAAAGTGTTTCATTTTGAATTTTAAATACTTTTATTACTAATTCTCAAGTTAGATCATAGAGAATGGAAATATTAGGCATAGGATTCAGAAGTAAATATTAAAATAAAAGTCTTCAAAGAACTCGAACTTCTGACCAATTATGTTTATCAAAATAATTAATGTTTGTGCCTTGAAGATAGAATAATGTTAATGTAATACATAAAATAATTCATTCATGTTCATAAAGTCAGTGACATATGTCTCAGTGACTTTTAATAAGCACCTGCGTGTATGAGCACAACATATAAAGGATCTGTGAGAAGAACTATGTAAGTCAACATTTACTACACAAGAGATTTCCATATTACATCAAAGTAAATATAATAAAGTTACCTGAAATTAATCATAATTTCAAAGAAGGATAAATTGAGGCTTAGCTGCGTGAAGTATGTTATCATTTGTCAAGTATAATAAAATGAAAACAAAAGTCACCATTCTGCTCCCTTAATATTAATATGAAGTTTCTCTCAGTAGCAGGATCATATTTTTTTGCATAGGATTAGAGAAAAAAACGCTTTAATTATAGAACTCAGAAGAATGCAATTTCTCAGGGGACTTGAAGGTTTTAGAAAGATAGGGGAATACATAGAGCAATGCAGCTACCTCTGATGACCCTTTACTACCCAAGGGAAGATAAACTGAAGAAATAAAGGCTAAAACTTTCAGAAGTATCTATAAAAGCTTAGGAGAAAAAAGCAGATGTGAGGATTTTCTAGAAATATATTCAAATATGGATGTACAATTCTCTAATAAGTTGTATTAACGTCTTTGGATATATCTATAGGTAATATTTCTTAAATCATAAAGGCTCTAAGATACTCAAGAACATTTTACCATGACAACTCATGGTATACACAGCACACTATACTATGTCCAGTAAATAAAGTAAAGCCTGATGTACAGAAAGGCCACAGAGTTTGTATAGAGATGATATTAGTTCCTACTGAGTCTGACAGAAATAGTACAAAATGAAAAGAAGCTTTGGATGCTAAAATTACCATGGTTGGCAAGTGAGCTGTAAAAACAATTCAGGTACAAAATTGGAATACTTATTATAGAGAGGGAAGTATGACCCGGAGAACAAAACCAAGCATTCATGAGTCATGAGCTGCAGCAGATTGATCATAGGAGGCATGCCAAAACTCTAATTGAGGGACCAAAATTGCTATGAACTAGTACCTGCTAAGTGTCTCTATATTGCACTGTGAGAAGAGAGAGGTTCCCCACACCTCAGTACAGAATATGTAATTCCAGTTCAGTAGACAAGCACAATGCTTGCCAACCTTAAAAAGGTGACTTCTTGCCTAACTGCAATTTCTGAATAGAGCAAAATGATTTCAATCAGTTGATAGTCAAGAGATGGATAAGAATCATCTATAGGAGGGGCTACGGAGACTGGATAAATAACTTGCTATGCATAATAGGTTTGTCAATGTTTGTATAATGTCTTAGTTTTTACTGTGGTAATGAAATAACCATAACAAAGCAACTTGGGGAGGAAGGGGTTTATTTCACTTACAGTTCCATATAATAGTTCACTATCAAAAGCAATGAGATAGGAACTCAAGCAGAGCAGGAACCTTTAAGCAGGACCTGATTCACATACTGTGGAGGGGTGATGCTTACTGCTTCACTCCTCATGGCTTACTAAGCCTGCTTTCTTATAGAACCCAAGACCACTAACCAGGTATGGAAAAACCCACAGTAAGCTGAACCATCCCCCATTAATCAATAATTTAGAAAGTGTCCTATAGTTAGATCTCCCTCCTTTCAGATAACTCTAACCTGTGTCTAGTTGATATAAAATTACCTAGCACACATACCCAGAATTCATATCAAAAGATGAATGACTGTGATAGTTATCAGAAAATAAAGTGAAGAATGATCTAGTAAAACATCTGACATGAACCACTGGCTTCCCCATGCATTAATTCCATCCCCAAGGTAAATTGACTCACTTATAAATGCATATATATATATGATATTTGACCCATCATAGTCACATACACATGTAAAATAATACATTCAAAAGAATAATATGTATAAGAATAGTGGATGGGATATGTACTGGAGCAAGCAGGCACTACACAGATAGATAAAGCAACAACAAACAAGTACATCAAGGCTTATCTAAATAAGGCTTGGGGGAAGCAGCAGGCTAGATAGACAGGATCCCTGCTTTGATCACAGCAACAGGAAGCCACCAACAACTGTAAAAAGAGGAGGTGGCAGGGTTGATCTTTATTTTGTAAAGATTTCTCTGGCTGCAGAGGGAAATAGATTAGAGGGAGTCAATACAAGGCATTTACTTCAGGACTTGCATGAGAAACTAGGCTTCTTCCTTCCCCAGAGTCTTAGGAGTGTTGGACTCTTCATGGACAGACTCTAACAAAATTGTTTTCATTTTTTTACTAATTGATTTTCTGGCTGTGATTTATGTTCCTTGCTCAGATATAAGAGGTTCTGGACTCCAAACAACTCTTGAAATAGATGGTCCAAACAAATCTTGTGATGTGAAGAATATCTCAAAGGACTGACAAGACAAGGAAACAACTTACCTTCCTTTTAATTCTCAATATCTTTCAAAAGCCACCATTTGTAATATGAGTCTTCTTGCAATAACCAAGGTGGGAAACGATAAGCTCTTACTTTTCCTTTTCCTTCCCCCCACTTTGGTATAGTGAAATTCAAGCCTTCAATACCCTTGTCAACTTATCTGCTCCATCAAAGTGAAATTTTCATTGATGAAGAGTGACACAGGCAAAGGGTCAAGCCGTCACACTTATTGGTAAACTGACAAAAGTCCATGTACATTACTGAACTTCAATATTTTTTATTTAATAAAAATGCAGAGGTTAAGAACTCATGACTAAAGTGCTACAATAAGTCAATGGGATGATACATGGAAAAGCTTTGCCGGGTGCAATTCACCCTGGTGTTTAAGGGAGATAATTTGGAGCTAAATCAATCTTGGCTCAATTCCCAGCACTACCATTTATTAGATATATGGCCTTCAGCAAGTTATTTGCTGTGTTTGAAGCATCATTTTTTTGTGGTTATTTGTAAAATGCACACAAACATATCACATTATGGGATTTTTATGAGGATTACTTGACAAAAACCATACAGCACATACTTAACAGAGTATCTGGCATATGATAAATATTTAATAAATGTTAACTGCTAGCATTACCAAAATTATTAGCCCTCAAATTTGTTTAAATCATTATTTCTTTTGTCCTTTATGGAGCATTTTCTTCCTCATACTGTCTTATTGTAACAACTATAATCACCTCTCCTTATGTGTTCTACAGTCTGTCTTCTTTCTCTCCCAACCCTCATGTATACCTTTCACTCTCTATATCTGTCCCTTCTAATCTTTTACTCACAAATTTACTCTACAAAACAAAATAAACAATATGAACAAACAGATCTCTTACAGTTCACAAACTAAACTACTGATTCTCACAAGAAATGACATGCTCTCAGCTCAGTAAATGAGAGTTACAAAGGAGTTACATTCAGTTAATAGAATCAGTTAAAAAGAGTCAGTTGAAGAGTCAGACAGAGGAGTCATTTTAAGCAGTCAGTGAGAAGAGTCAGTAAGTAGATACAGTTGAGGAGCAGTTAAGAGAATAAATTGAAGTGTCAGTTACAGAGGGAGGATGGAGCAGTGAGAGCTCAGGGAGAGACACAGAGGCAACAGACAGAGCTCAGCAATAGAAGCCCAAAATAGAGAGTATGTTGAACTTGAAGAGTCAGAGTTCAGAAGGAGCTAGTCAGAGTGACTCGGTCACCAGTAGGTCTCAGAAGGCTAAGGCTGAAGCCTTCTAGGTCCTGGATAGCAGGTTACATGTTCTAGACTGTACCAAGGCTGAAGCCTTCCAGTTCAAGGATTAAGACTACATTGAAAAGAGGATGAAAATGGACTCTGCAAATGCGGAAACACATTTCTAGAATAAAAACGCACTATAGTTGACCCAAGACATGTCAGCTGCAATGTATTTGTCCTTCAGCTCTCTATGAAGTGCATGCTGCTTCTACATCACAAGTGGATTTGTAAAAAGTTGTTAGGCAGCTATTCTATACTAATTTTGGAGAGCCTATATTGCTGAGAGAAATGTCCCTGAAACCATTCAGAATGAAAATCTAGTTAATTGCTACACATCAATTAGCATCAGGGAAAATGGCTATGTAAAAGTCAGTGACTGCTCATATGGCTCTGGCTTGAGTAATCACAAGATGAATATCTCAAATTCATTGAAAGGATGGTTGACTTTTGGACCAGCTGGCATGAATCTTTAAAAAGTTCAGTCTCAAGACTTAAGGGTATGTATAAATGACTGACAGAATATACAATAGTCTATTATTTCTGTGAAATAACTAGTGATAAATAGCTTGATGATACTATACAGTTTGATATCAGATAGGAATGAAAGGGTTGTCAAATGTATTTAGGAAACACTGGACATTTCATAAGGTTACCTACAAGCAAGGGGAAGCAGAGGAGAGTTAATTTTTTCCCAGCTTTTCTGCAACGAGATGCTTTGTCCATAACTCTCACTTTCTACAACATCAAATTAGACCACATTGACTAAAGACTATTGAAGGATCGTGGGGGTGGGGGGTCCATCCATTTGAATATATAGGTTGTACCTTCAAGATAACCTGATACAATAAAAATTCTTGATACTAAGTAGTTATACTGTTCTGAAGATAAATCTTAAATGAGGTGTTTATTAGCGTATGATCCTTAGGTATTTACATTATTGGAAGTATTTGTGTTATTGGGTTTTATTTTTAAGACAGGGTCTCACTGTTTATCTCAAATTGTCTTGGAGCTCACTATGTAATTCACACTGGTCTGAAACCAGCAAACTTAGTGCAGCTTCCCAAAACTGGGATTCTATGTATGCTCCATTCTGCGTGGTTTACATTAGTGAAATTTAATGACCTAAGACATAATTATTTGTAGTACATTATTGATAGGATGAGCTATAATGTATAAAGTTCACCTAATTCATAAAGAGCAAGAAATAACTGTGGTCATTATTCTCTTTCTGTATTCTTCTAATACTGCCTTTACTAGATTCCAGCATATGGCATTGGACTTTGCACTTATTTGATATATCCAGTATATACTCATCTTAATATATAGACCTTCACAAGATGAAACCAGTCAGAACACTAGCATGGAGTTCATGAGTCTCTATTCCTTAGAAACTATGGACAGATAATGGCTTTATGGGGAAGAGACAATCCTTTTCCTGTAAGGGCCTGTCTCATGGCAGGATGATCACATTCCCTTAAATTGTCCCACATCCAGAACAATATGAATGATGTTGATAAGTTATACAAATTTTTAAAAGATTACATGATATTGGGAAGGTAGAAAGGTAGGGTAGTTCTAGGAGAAGTGTGTGGAAGACAAGGAGTAAATATGGCCAAGAAACATTATATAAAATTCTAACATTAAAAAATTAATATTAGTTCCTACTTATATAATTCACTGTTTAAAACCAAAAATACTCAAGGCAAATACTTGTTTATATAAATCGTTTATATAAATGCATATATGGATAATCAGGAAAGACATTAATGACCAGGAAATGTTAACAAAATCTTCAAGCATTTGTGAAGTGTAAAATTAATTTTTGCCATTAGAGAATAATGTAACTTTGGTTCAGTTTAGGACTAATGGAAGTCAATGTCCAAAACTAATTATGCTGGCTCTGATAAAAATAATAACTCAAGAAAGAAAAAATTGACAAAATATCTGCATAGCATGCACTTCAGATATAATTTAATTTCAAGAGAAAGATCCATGAGATGAGAAATGTTGTCATATAATAGTGAAAATGATGAGCCATTTAATATTTTCTAATGAAAATCAAGTGATAAAAATGTCAGTTTGGAACAATCAGCTATTTTGAATACTATAATGTTAGAAATAGTGGCTGTTCAAGCTTGCTCATTCTGACATTCATCATATACATTACATTTATTGTGTGTTCACTCACAACTTACTGACTTCGTGAAATGAGCCCTCAGCTATGCACACAAACAACGAAAGCACATGTATGGTTTAGGAACTTAGAAATGTATGATATAGAAGAAGTGGACAAAACATAAGTAAGCCATTGTAATACTGTGGCATTATTCACATCATGGTCAACTTTTTATAGGAAATAAAGTAAGTGATATGCAGTGCATTTATCTGGAATGGTCAAAAAATGGTTCTTCTTAAAAGATTTGTGTTTTGGTTTCTTAAGCATACACAGCAGCAAGACATGTTAAACATGGATGTTAGATCCCATCCAATTGAAAAAGGGGAGTCATCATGTCCAAGTTAACACGATTAAACATAGGAGTGGCAATAGATAACATGTGAAGCTGGGAAGCAGGTGAGTTTTAGAAGAGATAAGCAACTGTTTAGATATTCATGAAAATGTAACTCAGGATGCTGAGCAAGGGGAGAGGAAGTGCTTGAAAAGTCCAAGAAAGAGATGATGGTCAGGTGAAATGCAGTAGACTGGTGGAGTGTGTGTGTGTGTGTGTGTGTGTGTGTGTGTGTGTGTGTTAGAATGCTGTTAGCTAATTGCTGCACTTTGAATAAACTTTAGTATTAAAACATTTATGTCATTCAACTCATGTTTAGACAGTGACTATATTATAATCTCAAAAATATAAAAAGATTTAAAAATTGACCAGAGTGCATCTATTAATAACTGGCCAGAATGTCAATATAGTTCTTAATTTGATTCATAGAGTTATTTATAAACACAATTAATTAGACTCAGGTAAAAATATCAGCCTAACATAAGAGAAAACACTTTATAAAGCCAACAGTCACTGTTCGTGTTGGCAATAGAAGAATTTGCAGATTACTGGAAAAAGAAATTACTATATTAAAAGAAAAGTATTTGCATTAAATTTATGCGTTTTCTCACTTATAACATCAATAATTATTCAGCTATTTATCTTTTAAAAGATGTCAGTTTATATTTTGTGGGTTTGCTTTGATGACTAAATCTGGTAAAGCTTGAAAGCATGTAAGATATTGAAGTATAGACACACCTAAGCCACATCACCACTGTGGCCATTAAAAGATAAAGTGTGTTTCCGTATTATCATATTACTTTTCATTATTATCTTTTATTTATTATTATTATTTATTTAATTTATTGTTATCATTATCATTGTCTTATTACTTAACTTTCCAATGTAGTTTTAAATTCCCTTCTTCTGATTTCAAAGCAAATACTGAACCACAAATATCTTTTTCCATTATGAATTGTACCTATTTTGATATTCTGATAAATTGATAATTATTCTATCTCAACAGGTAATTATTAAAATGTAGATGCTCTTTGTTGAAAGTGTTTCTACAGAAGGGCAAATCTTAGGATGCCTTTGGGGCATAGTATAAAGAAGATGAACTGTGCTGACTCTTCATTTTCCATCATAATGGTTTCAGCCTTTTCCTATGAACTCATGATAATGTCATCATTATATAAGCAGATGGTAAACATAGGCATCAAAAATAGGGCAAAGCAAAGAGTGCTGGCATATACTCAGGGTTCTTGGTTTACACATATGTTCTATATTGTAAAGGACCTACCACTTACAATTGTCTGGGGGTGATGACCAATCTTCACTGTCAACCTATTTAGAATCACAGTATGAACACATCTCTGGGTGTGACTATGAAGATTTTCCAGAAAACTTTAAACTGCAATGGGAATATTAACTCTGACAGTGGGCAGGACCATTCCTTGGAATGAAAAAGAGCAAGTGAGCTGAGCATCATGCATTTCTCTGTTGATTGAAAACACAGTGTAACCTGCTGCCTAATTTTCCTGACATCATGCCTTCATCACCATAATGGGCTATATATTCAAGCTATATACCCAAATTAACCTTACCTTTTTTCAGTTGCTTTTCTTAAGTATTTTGCCACAACAAAGGGAAAAGTAAGCAATGTACATAGTGCTTTTGTGTAGCCAGTGTCTGCCATACAAGGAACAGAAAAGTCCTGTTGGAAATCCCTCATTGCTGCCCTGCTTGCCTCAACTTACATAATACCTTTGTCACTGTGCTCTTCAGTGTACTGGCCACTCCAAGATCTCTCTCATTTGAGTCCTACACAAATATCATTCCTATACATTAGACTTTTTTCTTCTCCTTTTAGATTTAAAACTTCCCTAATTCCTTGACCACACTATCTGAACTAGGTTTCCCTCTGTATGTCTCCAGCTCTATAACTGTTACCACCAGTATTGCCATTGTATGAAACAATAGCTTCTATGTTTCCTTGCTTTGTTTTTGCTTGTCTTCCTCAGGAGAATCCAGATACAGACAATAAGATCTTAAATTCAACTTTTCACCCCCAAACCTGACAGAGTTCCCAATGCATAAGGAATGATTCCATAAATGTCCATTAGGACAGGAAAAGTAGACAAGATGTAGCCTTCCTCAGAAGAGTTGTACAGTGCTTACCTTAGTAATATCTAAAAATCTACTTAAATCATATTTTATATTCTTATAGGCACTTGACACTCACATGAATATTGTCATTATACTCATATTTAAAATTATTCCATAGTACCAATAGAAAAACAATAATGACATTATGTTTACATTTATATATGAGGAGTAAATTTATAGTGAATATCAGTTTTCCTTATAACTAGATTTTAAAATCTTAAATACTTTTAAGGATTGGATGTTACAATTTCCTTCACTTTTATTGTTGGGAAATGTAGCAAACTTTATGTTTTTATATAATTTAATAATAATATAACATAGAATTATTACATAATTATATAATTATTATATAATAAAAATATTTTTATGTAATTAACTATATTCACATTGTATGAACAGCACCACTATATACGTGTCGCTAGTACCTGTTCATCTTGTCTCTTTGGAACTCCATCCACTGATCACTAATTTTTTAGTCCTTCTGTTCCTAATCCCCAGAATATATCATGCTACTTTCTTTCTCTATCAATTTGACTGCTCTAAGACCCTCATATAAGAATAATATATAATATAAAGTTTCCTAATAGGATTGGTCTTTCTCACCTCCTCGAATGTCATTGTTTTATCTAGTGATAGTACTTGTTAAATTTTACTTGATTTTAAATATTGAACAATATCCCACTGTGTCAGCTAGAGTCTTATTCTTCATTTGTTCACATGTATGTCACTTACAGTTTCTGCATATTGTGATTGCTGAAAGAATGGACATATAAACACATCTTCAAAAACATATTTTCATTATTTTAGCTTTATATCCAAAAGTGAGACTTGTGGTACACTTAACTTTTGAGAACTCACCATACTGTTCTTTACATTGGATAAATTTTTTTACCTCCCAATTATCAACTAGGAAATGTTCTGATTTTCATATATCATCATTTACATTTTTATTATCTGCTCAATTTTTAGTGTTTGGGAACAATAATTTTAGTAGACATGATATGGTTTATGACTCTATTTTTTTAATTTGCCTTTTAGTAAATGAGTTCTTATGTTAAAAATGTTTTCCACATTTTTATTTTTTATTGGCATATTTTCTTTGTAGATGTGTCATTTGCTAATTTTTAAATCAGCTTAATTGTTATTTGGATTTTGTTTGAATGGTAGGAATTCTTTATGTAAGACAGATATTAATGTCTTACAAGATGCATAATCTCGAAAACACTCTTATTTAATGGTCTGATCAGAATGTAAAATATATTTTTAATTATTCTTTGATAATTTAATTATTGAGTTTTGATCAAATACCCATTTCTTTTCCCTCCCTTACAACTAATAAAACCAGCTCACCATGTCATCTTTCTAACTTTATGTACTTTTGTTTTTGCCTACAAACTCCAAAGAGTTTTGCCAGTGTATGCATGGGTGAAGAGTCATCCACTGCAACATGACAAAGTAGAAGGGACCACATGCTCAAAGAAAACTGGCTTTCTTTCCCCAAATAGATGTGAAAATACAGTGTTAACTGAACACTACAGACAACTTACATATACACTTTTAAGTGTTACACAACTGCACTGGATTTTATATAAAAAAATAAACACTGTACTTCCATATGAGAGCAGTAACCTTGAAACATCTGGGTCTCCTTTTTCTCATGTTTTATTTCTCCCATTGTAAAAAGAACTGATTGTCTGATTGATAGGGTTGTGAGGAAAAACCACCCATTACTTGTTTGGAATGAATTATTTACAAGCCTTATGGACTTGAATCCTTGCTCTGTTCCTACATTCAGTGACTCTCACACTAGAAGAAACAAAGTTCCCAATACTAAAATTTTATCTTTTGATGGGTTTAGTTCTATGGTTCTAAGATTCTAAGAGGATTCAGTTTTCATTGCATGCAAAAAATAGTTCTGCACCTAGCTTTAATGGCAATAATATTGGTATTTTGATCCCTAATTGATGAAGCTCTTCTTGCTTGCTTGATTGAGAATCCAGATGGGAAAGGGATGTGATTAATTATTACTCTCAAAAGCCTAGCAAGTAACATTGGAAGAAGGGATTTTTCCTGTACTCTGTCATTTTCCTTTTGTCATTGTTGCTGATGCTTTTGTTGTAAGGCTTTACTCATTCAACTTCAACTTCAATGTCATACTCACTGGCCAGGTCATAGCAGATAACTTCTTGTCATTCTGAATGTTTAATGTCAGACTTTATGATTTTATTCTACAGAGCCTACTTGTATAAGTAGACATATATACCAATAGATCAATGAAATGGATGAGTCAAGAATAGAATGGAAACACAACCCCTCCAGTTGCAAAAAAAAACTCACTTCTAAACACACAGTTATGTCTTCCCAAAATGGTGATACATCACCTAAACATTCTGTGTAAACATTTATTTGAATTTTATATATACCTAAAGTTAAAATCAATTTCTAATGTCATTTGTACATAGTTTTTAAAAGAAGACAATACAAAAGAACATGCCTTGCTTTATTGTAGGTTGTCAAATGTTTCCTAAAGTCAAAAAGTCACCAATAATAAAATCCTATAAAACAGAGTACATTAAAAAATCACCTGTTCCAGCAAGCTGAGCAGGTAATGGTGCTTCTCGCCAAGTCTGGTGATTAGAGTCCAATTCCCAGTACCACAAAGCAGTAGAGAAAGAATTCTTGTGAGTTGCCCTGTTACCTCCACAGGCATGCTGTGGTGCATACACCCCTGCGTACACACACTAAATAAATAAATGCAATGACAAATGCTAAAATAAACTTCTGTTTATCTAAATACACCAACAGAAGATCAAAGATAAAAGGTGAAAATCCAGTAATGTGGTTTCTAATACATAGTTTCAATAAAGGCCTCCGAACTATGATGCATCACTCACATATATATGTATCCATTCAGGCTTGCCTTTCAATACATTTGAAGATACCAGTGATGGAATACCATCATCATATAGGTATCACATTAAAAAAAAGATAGCTACACAGTGGTCTATAACTGGCAGAAAACTCTTAATGTCATTCATAAATACAAATCAAAACACACTTTTCCATAGTCAATTAAATCAGCAGGAAAACGGCAAGTGTTGGAGCACTGAAGCATGTACAAAATGTTAGCACAAGAGTGAAATATGAGAGATGTCTAGAAAGCAGAAAATATTGATGTTTCCTAGGTATAAATTCCATAAATTATAACCAAAATGGGCATCCAATGACATGTAGGTTTAGTCATAGAAGCAGTGCCTAAATGGCTGAAACCAAGAAACTACTCAAATCTCCACTGATGATAAACAGGTTTTTATGTAAGTGTGCTGTATTTATAACAATGATATAATGCAACAAGGGATTCCTAAAAATAGGAGAGTGCATTGTCGGAGCAGTAAAAACAAGTAGATAAGTGGAGCAGAAGTGTTAGTACAGAGGTCAGTTCATATACATATAGTTTCATATAGGACAAAAAGGAATATTCCAAGACAGTACCAAACTCTTTCAATTTAACAACTGCCAAGTTTCCTGGAAGGGATTATGTGCTTATCTTTGAAAAATCTAAATGTGAAATATCTTTATATTACCTAAAAGCATGAATAGTAAATAGATCAATATATAAATCTACAGAACAAAAATCAAACTAAGACTGGAAATATAAATTCATAAAGCATCTGTCTATAGAGATGAGTGAAATTGCACACAGGGAAACATGTTACCTACAGCAGAGGGTTCATTTCTTTGGTATGCCATAAGATTCATAAGCAACTGAGCAAAAAGAAATGAGTGGAGATTTATTTAAACAAAAATCTTCTTCATAGCTGAACATAGAGTTAACAAAATGTAAAGGAAAACCTGGAATTGGAGGACATATTTACAAACTATATATCTGTCAAGGGATTGATGTTCAAATTATGTGATAGGCTCTTGCAACTGAATAGCAAACAGGTAACATAGACTAAAGATGGCACCGTCATGAATGACAATGCTCTGTGGTTTTTAAAATCATTGTGCCTATTTTTTAACATTTTAGTATTTTGAATAGTGTGTGTGTATTTGTTTGTGTGTGTGTTTGTGTGTCTGTGTATCTGTCTGTGCCTGTGTCTGAGTGCGGGCATGTGCACATGAGTGAGAAAGTACCAATATAGTCCTAAAGAATGTCTCAGAATCCCTGGAGCTGGAGTTATATCAGTTAAGACCAGTCTTATGTGAGTTCTGGGCACCAAACTTGGGTCCTTTGCAAGAGTTATAAGGACTTTTAGCAACTTACACCATCTCTCCAACCTCTTGAATAACTATATTTAAGTGTCTCCTTGAATAAAAGTAACTGTGTGAAGTAATAGCTTTATTAATTATTTAAAGTCAGCCATTCTAGCACATATACGTATTTTAAAACAATATATTGTACACAATAGCATGCATAATATTTTTAATTAGATATTAAAATACACATAAAACATGGAGTAAACAAAAAAGGCAAGGAATTTGAATAGATATTTCTTTTTAAAAGGCATTTATATTCCCAACAGGCCATATAGTTGTCCTAGTCAGTATTACTATCATATGACAAAACACCATGACCAAAAGCAATTTAAGGAAGAAAGGGTTTATTTGGCTTACAGTTCCATAGCACTATTCATTATTGGAGAAAGTCAGACCAGGAATGCAAGCAGGCAGGAAATTGAAGAGAGAAGATGATGAAGAGGCCATGGAGGTGTGCTTCTTACTTTTTGATCCTTATTGTTTGCTCAATCAGCTCTCTTATAAAACCTAGGGTCACCACCACAGGTTGGCATCCCTACAATGGCCTGAGGTCTCCATGACCAGTCAATAATTAAGAAAATGTTCAGGCTTGTGTACACCCCAGTCTCACAAAAGCATTTTCTCCATTGTGGCTCCCTCCTCTCTGATGACTATAGCTTGTTTCAGGCTGACTAAAATTAGTCATCACAAAAATCAAAACCATTAATCAGGAAAGTACAGTTCATGAACAACAATTTGATACACTGACCACCTGTCTAAATGGATACTGCTAATAAATGTATTTTAAAATTATAATCTTGTTAAGGATGTGAAGGAAGCAGAATCCTCGTCAACTCGTGATGGGAAGACAAACTAACATAAGAGCCATGGAAAATAGCATAGAAGTCCTCAAAAATTGTATGTGTGTCTGTGTCTGTGTATGTGTGTGTATGTGTGTGTGTGTGTGTGTGTGTGTGTGTGTGTGTGTATGTGCTATGTGTACTCCTATCCTATGATATAGTCATAAAATATGGGTATATCATTATAAACATTAAAGTGAGGATTATGAAAAGCTATACTCCAAGTTCATTGCATCAGTATCAACAAAAGACAAGGTATAGAAACTCTTTAAAAGTCTATAGAAGGAATAAAGAAATTTTGTTATATTTTTAATATAATATTAGTTTTAAAAAGAAGACAATTATCCTTCTATGAAGATCTTGGTTAACTCAGTATGCTTTAAGTGAAGCAAATTACCACAAGAGCAACATCAATTCATTCCTACTGGCTGAGGTGCCCAAATAGACTCAGAGAATTAGAGAGGAGAAGATAGCTAAGAAGAGTCTAAGGCAAAGAGAACTGGGGAGTTGTTCACTTGATGTAAAGTCACAGTTATTGAAGGTGACTTGTTTCTAGAAGTCAGCCTCATATTCTGGTATCTAAAGACAACTTTATATCATGTCTAAATAAAAATATTAAAGGGTAGGTCACATGATCTGGATTTGGTTGGAATTGTTTTGTTGTCTGTCCTCAGTGCCCTGTCTGGGATAAATATATATTTATTCATGTCTTCCCAGAAAAAAATCACAAAACAATCACTTTACATATTAATAAGCCTAGGTTCACTCTTTAAGAGCAAAAGCAAGAATTCTTTTTTTTTTAATGGGATGCATCTCATTAAGAGTGAGAAACAGTGAATGAGGTCTTGTATATAAAGTAAGCATGGGTTCCCTAGGTCAGAACAACTTAGATTACTTATCATCATCATTACCAATAAAGGAAAAGAATAAACAGGAAAGCTAAGTATGCTATGCATTGATTTATATATTTAAAATTTGTTTCTAAAGACTATGTTAATCCTGTCTCTCCACAATAGGGTTGTTGAAGATAAAATCACAAATAATAAATAACACAAATAGTGAAAAGTGTTTTTACTGCAAATAATGTGAGACGGAACTGTAAAGAAAATACAATGTGCTAGATGCCTTGACCTCTGGCAGCTCAAGACCTTTTCGTGGTGTAAGATACATACAGGTAAGTGGAAGTGGGTTTCAGAGATAATTGTTCTTTAGTTGTGTTATGATGTACAGTTCATTTCATATTTCAATAACTCAGTGTTACTATCTATAATACAGAACTGGGCTGAGTAGGATGGAGATTCTAAAACTGTAATTGCGTCTGAGAGAGAGCACTGACACCATGTTAAAACAAAAGAGCTGTGTCTTCTGGACATGAGAGCTGTAGGAAGAATATCTTGTCAATCCATATAAGTTTCAGATTTAAAAAAAGTGAAAGAATAAGCAAAATTAAGCAGTCCCGAAATAAAGACAGATGCAGAAAAATCTCATTGTTGTTTAGATTTGAAATCTTATCTTTCTCTTGACTAATTCAGTCTTTTCAATTAGATATTGTCTCTTTTTGTCCAAAGATAAATATGAATTATTTGTGAATAGCAATAATCATAGAAACACTGAATTCAAGACAGCATATGAAATATTTGAGGAAGGGAGGGTAGGTAGTATTGACAATTAAGCAATGATAGGGAAGGACAATTGAATGTTTATCAGCTCAATCATCTCGGTAAAAGGAACTCGTTATGTAGAATTAAGTTTGGATTGGTTTAGAATGTGTTTAAAAATATAGAATAGTGAGTGAAAAGAAGTTACAGAAGTCCTTAGCTCACAAAGACACTAAAATAGCAGGGTTAAGCTTTTACTTTGATAAAAAAGGATGAAATGATTAGATTTGCACTGGGTGCTGAATGCAGTGATGATTAGACACATAAAGTGGTGATCAGGGTCCTGGACCACACTGCCTTTTGGTGTGCACGGTACTGGTTAGTTATCCACAGATCTGTGAACTGGCAGCCACTGCCGTCACTTTCTAGATAAAGTGGCAGAAAGTTTGAGAGTTTGCACGGTTATCCAGATGTCACAGTATTTATCAGAAATAAAGACAGAAGCCAGTCTTCGGATTTTATCCCTAGATTCTGTAACGGGGCCCCAGGCCTAAGTAGGTCCTGAGACCTTAGCACAAGTGCCATTCAAGCTGTAAGATTCAGCACATAGACATACCACCTGCCCAAACTAAAGCAAAGGCCTAATCCATCAATGCCAAAGTAGTACTGGGAAAGTCTTAAAATGTACTAATGTTGCTTTTTAGCTTCTGTAGTCCTGCTTCTGGGTAATAGGGAAGAGAAAGGGTGGGGAAAACAAGACACATAGTTATGGAACCATTTGGTTTTCAAATTAAAGTACTGACTTATGTCACTTCAGTACTATCTCTCAGATGATTGAAAATGGAGAACCAAAATGGTAGTTCACTTCTATATTATGACTATTATGGCTAAGATATTTATTTAAGGTCTATTTTTTACATATTCTAGGTCGGAAAGCTCTCGTTTGCCTTTCAAATGCAGTAGGAGTATGTTACATATATTGATTTTGAGGATTTAGATAACTTCATTTGCTAATTCCTAGAGGCTACCAACAAATTCACAGTGATCTTTCAAGCAGCAAAGAAAATACAATCAGAGTATTTTCTTTGACGGCTTCCCTCCCCACTTCCTACAGCTCATGAATTTCTTTCTAGGTTGATTTCCCCACTACAGAACTCACTCGCCTATAGTGTTAACACATTATCAGCCTCTCCAGGAAGCCTACAATGTTGCATTTCTTCTTTCCTCTGTCTTGCCCTCTAGCTTTTGCATCAGGAGAAAGATATACCTGTGTCTTGTAGTGTAAAACTTTATTTACACAAAGGGATAAGTCTTACACTGTACTCTAAGGGTCATAGCTGCAGAAACTATTTCAATATTAATCACATGTGATCATCTGAAACACAGCACAAGAAATTCCAGATGTAACCATGGGAAATAGTCTTTCAGTAGTTCCCTATAGAAATACATACTAGATCCTTACGTTCAGTTACTTGTCCAAGGATACATAGGAATAACCCTGAGATGCTATTCTGTTAACTATAAACAAGGACTAAAAGCACCTTCAAAATTTACTGCAAATATTAAATGAATATATGTGTGTGGAGTACCCTTCACTGTCTAGCAACACATCATATGGCCACAAGTCTTTGACCAAATGTGCTGATAATATGGACATGCCCGTTACAAGCTATTATTAAATATAAATCATGGTCCTACTATTTATTAGGTGAATGAATTAGGGAATGGTTCAGCAAGTCTCTATATCCTCATTTGCTGTAAACATAGATGTATGCATGAATTTTATATTATTCTCATGGGTTCATGGCAAAAGACAGTTTATTCTTTGGCTAATTCAGTCCCCAGTCCTAAAGGTTTCAGCCTCCATACAATCAAATCTGCAAACCTAAACATAGAATGTTTCAGCCTCTGAGATTTACTACTGACTGAGCTCACGCAGACTAGCTATATCCTGAACTACCTCTTTTCTATCTGATCTGTATTGTGAACTCTGAACTGTAAATCATAAACCATCTGCTTCTAATTCTCTGCTTTCTCTTTGCTTATTCTGGACTGGCTCTGTTCTTTTTAACTTCTCCTGTCTATGAGCTAATAAGTTAATTAACTCTCTTTTCTCCAACTCTTCTTCTCTCCTTTTGAACTGTTCTTTCTGAGCTGA
Source organism: Cricetomys ansorgei (assembly GCA_026225945.1). NCBI lineage: Eukaryota > Metazoa > Chordata > Mammalia > Rodentia > Nesomyidae > Cricetomys > Cricetomys ansorgei. The sequence continues at coordinate 26,867 of JAMJFZ010001110.1, forward strand.
ACTTCTTCTGTCTCGGTCAGTCGTGTCTGTTTGTATTTAACTGTCTGTGACCAGAGAGCCTTCTTTTAAATCCTGAGAGTCAGGCATGTTCTCACACTGACTCAATCTCAGACTTCATTCTGACTCAGTTTCAGAGTTTAGGATTAAAGGGATTATTACCGTTGCCTTCAGAGCATTTCATCCAGATCACACAGGTCTCTGAACATGATCCCTTCATACAGGCCTCTGAATGTGATCCCGTCATACAGGCCTCTGAATGTGATCCCTTCCTAGCTATCACAAAGATCTTTCAATAAGATCTTTTGCTAGAGCAGCCATGCTGCTGTATTAAAAGATTAAATGTTCCTCTACAATACTGTGGAAACAATGAAATGCCATGATTCTTTCCACTATACCTGATATGTGTATGTATGTATATCTTGAATAAATATCGCTAATATTTATCCACACTGCTATGACTACCAAACTAACATTACTTTACTATGTCATGTTTTCCTCCATTTCAGTAATCTCTTGGCTTACAATTTATATATACATAAATTTAAAATAATAATTATATTCTTTTAAAACATCAATGCCGACACAGTATGCATATCTCAGGAAGTTGAAGAGATTTGATGTGTGGGTGTCAGTCTGCCTTGGAACTAAATTTGTCTGTTTGGAGTGGTAGCCATCTTCTTAGAGAATTCATTTTCAAAGCAATAATTTTTATGCAAAATATTTGCAAAAAGAAAGTAACAGACTTGGAAAATAAGATTAAGCATTGCATCTGATCAGGTCTCCAAAAGCTCAGCTCTCAGTATCTTGTTTCTTAGTTTCACAGATTTAAAAGGGTACTTAGGCGAGGTTGTTCCTAAAAGGGGAATTTTAGTGACTTGAAAGTATGCTCTTGAAAGTGATAGTTAGATGCTGGCTACTACTATTCCTTATGATTCCTATTCTTTTCTGGATACCAAGAAATTGGCAGTTTTGTTAGCCACATATTCTCACCATATTATACTACATTACCACAGGTCCAAACAAAGTGGTCAGTGGATCATACCCAAAGACTCCAAAACCAAGATCTCAAAACCATTCTTTGTTAAACTGATTTATCCTGTGTATTAGTTACAGTGTCTGAAAACTTACCAACACAACTGGGTCTGCTGGCAAACCAAAGTAACTAACAAAAAGCCCCATAAACATAGCACCGGACTTTCATACTTTCAATGAATAACCCTGTGAAATAACTCTAAACAGAAACATGATAAATAAGTGGAATGTAATCCATCAGAGATCCACAGGACAGTGAGTAGCTGAATTCCCTAGGTCAAATCATATTCATGAACCATTACAAAGTTTGTTCCCAGCAAAGCTATGAAGAATAAAAACTCCACAGGTTTTCTGTAGAGGGATAATACCTCACATCAAACAAAAGAAAGCATTGATGAGACCACTTTTCTCTCATATATTTAGTCTACTTGCTTTTAAGATAATCTCCCTTTCTCAACATATACTACACTAAGGTATAACAAACTGATAGCAATAATAAGATTTATTCACATCATGTTAATGTAACCTTTGAAAGACAAAGAAAGAAATTTACAGAATTTCATAAATTGTCCATAAAACTAACTGAAAATAGTTTACATTTTAACCAATTACTTGTTCTAGACTTTACTTAGTTTCCCCCTATGTGTGTATGTGTGTGTGTGTTTGTGAGAGAGAGAGGCGGGGGAGGGAGAGAACATTTCAAGTTTAGTTATTGCAAATAGCCCATGACCTATCCTCATTAGTTTCTAATGCCAAACCTCTCAAATTCCATGGTATGTAGATGAGCTTTCTCTCTGAAACAACAAAAATGAACAACTGTCATGCATTTGATAAGTGATTATTTCACTCAACTTAACTTCAGCAGTAAGTGAAGGTGAGATCATGGGAATCCTTTGAACAATTGAGTGTTGTCAACTCACTGCCACAACACCTTATCCTTCATCCTGTCAGAAAAAAAAATGTAATCTGAATCATCACTCATGACTCACTGAAGACAATCTGCATTACAGCAGTATTCCTTGTGACTTACAGCTTCTTAAGGTTCAAGCAGTACTAAGGAGATGGCCAGGGGTAGCCTGCTTGGCTGCTTACAAGCATGAAGACCATAGTTAGATTTTGTAGCTCCCATACAAATATTCAACAAAACGACACATGACTGTAAATCCAGAGTTGGGGAAGTAGATCAGAGATAGAAGAATCCTTGTGATTTGATGGGTACATTCTGGCTGAATTGGCAAGTTTCAGATTCAAGAAATAGGACCCTGTTATGGAAGTTTATTTTTAGGTATGTACAAAATAATCATTTTGTATACTGTTGATGGAAAGGCTACCTAGGCCTTGGCATTTTGTATTATCTACTGATGTTGGATTTATGTGAGAGATGTTTGATTGATGATGATCTGCATTTGCTATCAGTAGAACACTTGAGGAGTACTGTATCAATAAAAACACCTGAGCTCTGATGCTCGATGTTCCCCTGTCCAGTATGGCACTGGACAGGATGGTGGTTCCCTTTGCTTAGGTCTGGAAATATTTGTACCTATGATTATGCCACCATGTCTTCTTGGTGAACCTGCACAGCTGCAAACTACTACAAGACCTTTTCTCAAATATAATAGAGCTCAACAGTTAAAAGCACTGGCTGAGCTGGGTGGTGGTGGAGCATGGCTTGAATCCCAGCTCTCAGGAGGCAGAGGCAGGTGGAACTCTCTGAGTTTGAGACCAGCCTGGTCTACAGAATGAGTTCCAGGACAGCCATAGTTGCAATAGAAAAACCCGTCTTAAAACAAAACAAAACAAAACAAAACAAAACAAAACAAAACAAAACAAAATAAACAAAACAACACTGGCTGATCTTCTAGAGGACCAGTTTCTATTACAAGCAACACATGGATGCTCACAAGTATCTGTAATTCCAGTTACAGAAGAATCTGCAGAACTCTTCTGGCTTTTGTGGGCACTGATGTTGGTTTATAGCCTTATGGAATTATATGAAGGGAAAATACCCACATACCCTCCCCAACACACACGCGCGCACACACACACACACACACACACACACACGTTTGAGGAAAAAGAACCATCACATTGATTATCACATTTGGCTACCCATTAGCTTCATAAAGGAAGCTTATGAAAATATAAGCACAGTCCTTGGAGTCATTTAATTAGCTAGAGATACAGATGAGGATGTGTTTAATAATTTCTAGATAACTAATAGCAATAAAACTTAAGAATTACTACTCTTATGACTCTGATCATGCCCTTAAGCAGTAATCTATTTTTTATGAGTGATTTACTTTTATTTTTGTATATAAGTGTTTGCCTGCATGTATTTGTATACTGCATGTATATACATGTGTGCATGTCTGCTGCACTTAGAGGCCTGGAGAGAGCCTTTGAGATTGGAATTACAGCTGGAAATTGAACTCAGGTCATCTTCAAGATCAGCAAGCACTTTTATCCACTGAGTTACCCTTTCAGCTGGTTTGATGTAAATATTTCATCCTTTCACAAATACTTATGTCTCCACCCAAGTGAAGAATAAGCGTCTTCATTCTGAATTAGACTAGTTATTTTTTCCAGGGTCCTATTGAGTGAGGAATAGGATGCTGCTAATGATAAACTAATTAGCCAGAACCTTTCGCAGCACATCAACTTCCAGAATCTACGTAATCTATCTTCTTACAATCTACTCACAGACCTCAAAAAGATCACCACCTATATGTTAATATTCTATTCCATGTGTGTGGTTTTCCCCTCTTCTGTATGTGCATGCATTTCTGTATGTATAATGTATGTGTGGATATGCATGTGGGAAGGTTACACTCCACTGTATTTGTTTATGTGGAAGTAAGAGTTTGATATCAGACGCCTTCATCAGGCAATATTCGTTTTATTTGTATTTTTAAAAATGTTAAAATTATAGCATGTTTGTGTAGATCAGAAGACAACTCATAGGATTTGCTTCTCTCCTTTCACCATATAGATTACAAAAATCAAACTCAGATGTCTAGGCTTGGCAACAGGTGTCTTTACTCCCTGGACCATCTTGTCAGTTCTCCACCTTATGTTTTGAAACAGGGTCTTTTACTGAACTTGTAGCCTACCAGTTTGCTTACAGTGACAAACCAGTGAGCTCCAAGACACATGTGTCTGACTTTCACAAATGCACTGTAGATATGAACTCTGTTAATCATGTTTTTATAGAAAACTTTGAGCCTTCTTCCTAGCCTCTGTACACTTAATTTGAATAGACAAAGAAGTTTAGAAAACAGATTAACTCACCTTGGTGGTTACAAAATGCCTTTAGATTTGTATAGCTATTATAAGTAGAAAGTTTATTTTGAAAATTAAATAAACAATTCAGTAACAATATCATTACATATCAGAAACCTAAAAGCGTATTTTTTTAATGTAGCTTTAAGGCTAAATCAGATAAGCCAGATCAGGCTCCTTTGAGTAAATACTAAAAACTCCATTTTGTTTTTGTTGTTTTGAATTTTAAAAAATATTTATTTGTGTGTTTGTGTGTGTGTGTGTGTTTCTCTGTTTGTTTGCACAGATATCTGTGGTCATGGACATACTAGAGGATGTGCATACAGTTCAGAGAAAAACTAGTGGCAGTTGGTTCTCTTCTTCCACTGTGTAAGTTCTCCAAGTCAACTCAGGCTTGGAAGGAAACACATATACCCGCTGAGCCATCTCACAAACACTATGCTGCAAACTCTTTAAGTTGGAAAAAGTTTTCCTACTTGACTCTTGTACTCACTGAGGTTCATTGAGATTTTGCAGGAGCTATAATAGAAAACTCTTCAGTGTCAACTCCACTATTCATTGCTTTGAACATCACAATAAATACAAAGGAAAAGAATTGAGTCTTTCTTTTCCCTCTTAGCTTTTTCTAAGTGCTGAAGTGAATAAGTGTCAACTTTCTGTTGTAGCCCTGGCAGTTCTCACTTTCAAAGGAACAATCAGAAGGCAACTTTTTCAGAAAATTGATCCACTGAAGTCTGAAACGCTTAAAAATAAACTGTCAGTTCTGTCTGTTTCCTCCCTACATAACCTGCCAACCTCACCTTTGGCTTCTTCTTTTCCAAACACTAGCAGCCTGCTATTCTATTTGAAAATCATCTGTGAGCATCCTTCTGTATAAGGGGTACTGTAGACCCTGACCAATTTTATAAATTGTAGTGAGATCTGAATGGAGATAAAAGCTGACCAGTGCCCCCTGCTGCCTTGGCATCTCCACCCACAGAGTACCCTGGCACCTCCACCCACAAGGGTCTGAGATTTGTGTTAAGAAAGAGAATCCTGCCTATATTCAATGAGCCTATATTCAATTTCAAGTCCCAACACTTAGAAGAAAATGATAATCAATGTATAGAGAGTTTTACTCTGTTTCTTATTCATTCACCATCCAAAAATCCCTTATTTAGAGTTCTCAAGAGAGAAGTTCAAATAATTTCATAGGGAGTTGTTTTATTGCCCCCTCAGAATATGCTATTTCTTAAGGCTGTATTCCATGGCATAGCCCACGATCTCATACAAAAGTACATATGCACTCACATACCAGTGTCAAGTATCAAATTAGACCTGGTAACATTGATTTTCCCCAAAACTTAAAGTGTGCCAAGTGAAAAGACTGTGATTATCATTTTCCCTATTATTAATGTCTTTATCAAAGGACCTACAAGTAAGAAGAGAATTCAACAAGTTTAGTGCAAGTTTAACTGAGAAACACAATTATAAAAAGACTCTTTACCTATCTCTTTCATAAATAAAACAGAAAAACTTTTAGAGAGCCAATGATTACCAATCTGTAGAATGTCACTAATTTGTAGCCCAGAGTTAGCTAGTTGGTTGCTATATTTTTCATTTGCTTTTAATATATGAACTTCTTAACAAAATGAGGGGTAGTTGATGTTAGGCTTTCTATAATTTCAGAGTAAGTGAGTCCTGTGTATTATCTTTTAACAGAATGATGATGCTGCCATTGGCCTGGATTGGAATTCTCTATCACAACGCAATTTTGGTGGGATAAAAAGCTATGTCTCTGTGTGACTTGGGTACACTGTGGCACAGTCTCTATCTTCTTTCTTCGTTTCCTCCACTGAGCACCCAGTTAGCCCTTTTCCTAAAACGCATGCCTCTTATATATGACAGATGATGCTGCTTCAGTAATGACTATGTTCTGCTGTTGCCTGGTGTTGAGTTTTGCCTATGATACCCTTTTAGTAAAACCAACTGAGCAGACAAAACTCAGGGATGTTATTGATAGGAAGGCTAGCACTTCAGTTTTCCCTGCATTCTTTCCATTACTTCCATTCTTTCATTTACAATACACCAGCTGTCACAAATTGAAATCCTTTACCCATTTGTATGTGATTCTTTTTCCTATTAGATCCAGAGAACCACCAAACAACATTGACTGTACCTTTCATTCTCTTTCTTTATTCCCACATTTCTTTATACAAGGGCCCTAGCCTAGGCATGTGTGTTGTTCAAGTAAGATGTTTCAATTCAACATATTCTTATATTTGAATAAAAAAATGGCATACTTTTGAATAGTAGTTTAGTCTCTCCACTCTTATTTCTGTAAAAAATTACATCATTGCAATGTACTTTTTAAAAAGTGATGTTTGTGAGCAAATACAGTGGTTTCCACACTGCCTACTTCCATACAGAAATGAGATCATCATGCAATTCTGCCTGTTTATGAGTTTGAAAGTTCTCTAGAAGCAACAAATCCTCTTCAGAATTGTATAGTTCAGTCTCTGTTCAAACCTTTGACTGTCAAGAATTCTACCAACTCTGTTCACACTGCTTCACAAATCTGAAGGCATTCTTTCCTGCTCTGATTTGTATGTTTAGTTTGTGAGTATACCTGAAATGTGGTTCTCCTATGCATTCAACAGAGATATTTATAAACGAGACCAATTTTTTAAAATACTTTTTTCCTTCTCTCATACAACTTATACAATACATCTCGATCCCCCGCCGCCCTCCTAGATCCCCCATCTTTCTTCTCCTTCAGATCTACACCCTATCAACAACTGACACACACCACTCTCTTTTCCCCAGGAAAGAACAGTCCCCCACATTACCATTCAAATGGGACATGGCCTAGTAAAAGGGAATGAGTACAGGCACCAATCATGGGTGGGCAAGGAAGCAAAAGGGCCCCAATGGCAGGTAGAAGGGTCAAGACTCCCCAACTCCAGTCTGTAGGAGTTTTTCATGAACACCAATCCAGACAGTCATAAGATGTATCTGCAATATCCTTCAAGTTATGTGTCTATCTCTTCAGTCTCTGTGGGCCCTTAAGAGTGCTAGTCAGTTGACAACGTGGGGCTTGTTCTCCTGGTGTCCTCAACCCCTCTGGTCTCTGTCATTCTGCCTCTCCACCTTCTGTGGGGTACCCCAATCTCTGCGTGTTTGACACTGGGCTTCTTCATATTTTCCTGTCAGCTGCTGGAGGGGGCCTCTCTGGTATAGTTTCTTACTTTGAAAGTTTCTCTAAAGTAGGTCTTCTGTTTACAGGAGAATCTGTCAAATTTTCTTTTCTTTTCTCCATTTCTCCTCTCCCTCTCTCTCCTTGCCTTTCTCTGATTGATAACCTCTCTCCTCAAATAGGCACACTTTGGCAAGTGAGAAAGGTTATTTTTACTAATATTTCGAGGGTCTAATTTTGTATGGGAGCTTAAAGTCTGGATTTAATCAGTATAAACCTTGTCTAGATTTCAGACCTCATACAACTTTTCAATCTTTGTGTCTCCCCGAAGATACAATACAGGGTAAACCAAATTTTCAAATATCTTAACTTACTGCCAGTTTCCAACTTCTCATATACTTATGGATAAAAGGAGACATTTAAATTGGTAGATATATTACGTACATTTGCTTATTTACATTACATTAAGTTTTATCAAACATGTTATCCTTTTTTTTTTTTTTAACCATCCTGTAATCTTTCCAGTGGCATATCTCTTCTTGGGTAATAAAGGTAATGCAATTACAACTTTCAGTTTTTGAGAAAGTCAAGAGTCTGAATGAACTACCAGATCCCCCAGTGTTTATATGTTGGAAATTTATCCTGATAGCAGCACTATTTTTCAGTAAAGATAATGAAAGTTATTGCAGTCACAGGGACACTGCCATTGTCATTGAATTGATTGACCGTTGCTGTGTGTAACATTATCTTGTGTATGTGGGTTCTGTATGACAGAAAATGTTCTACTCTCCCTGTATCTTCCTGGCTGTCTTTCTGCCATCCTATTTTTCCCATCCTGCCATAAGGTGTCACACAGAAAGACCCTTGCCGGTTGGTAGTTCTTTGGTCTTGAATTCTGTAGCCTCTGGAAATAACAAACAATAAATGTGTTGCTCGATTTAAATGACTTAATCTGGGGTAGTCTCTTATAACAACACACAACAGATAAAAACAAGATGAGATGTCATTTTAAAAACTAAAGGAAATGTGAAAATCATGCTGCAAAGGCCAAAGCATACGATCTACAGAATCTGGATCATAGTATCCTGTACTAGACAGCACCTAAATGGGACTTCTCTCTAAGCTTTTAGTAGGACAACTCTGCATTCACCAAAAATGCACACCACAAAAAGGCACTAACTTAAAATGATTGTGCTTTCTGCTCAAGGAGAAAAAAAGAAATTGCCATACAGAAAGATCCTTAGAAAGCATTCACTGAATTGAATGACTTCTACTTTTCAAATATTTCTTATGCATGAGGAAAGAAAATAAGTAGTAGTTTCTGAAAAGGCAACTTGATACTGCACAAGTATGAACTCGAGGCCTTGACTGAGAGAGATCAAGAGCACTAAGATATGTGTATGGATTTGTAGGAATTTATGTCTGTGAAGGTAGATGTTCAGATGAGTGCACTGTGCATGTGCCTGTGAAGGCCAGAAAAAAAATCTTGTGTGTTATGCCTTGACGTCTGTCTAATCTTTTAGGAGGAGCAAGGTTCCTTCTTAAGCTACATCAAATAGGCTTTCTTATCTGGCAAAGTGATCCAGGAATCTGTTTGTCCCCACCTCCCCAATGCTAGAATTATAAATGTATAGTTATTTTTTGTATGTAGATTCTGGGGACTCAATTTGAATCTTGTGATTGCAAAGCTATTACTTTATAGACTGAAACCTCTTCACAACCCAAGGCCTTAAGATCTTTAAAAAGAAAATAATATAGTTTCATTATGCAGACCATGCTTTTGCTGCAAAGAAAAGTAAAAGAACTAGTAAGGGACTTCAAGTTTGAATATTAGCATTATGACAAGAACCTGACTCTCCCACTCTATTGTACATATCATGTTAAGTGTGATCTTCCTCAATATTCTGTATTAATATATGTTAATGTGTTTACCGTAGAAAGCTAGACACTTCAGTTTCTTCTTTACTTTCAAATTTCTTATCTCCTTCTTTTATCTATCCATGACTGAGGAGTCATTTCTGAAGAAACAGTGTCTGCTGATCCCCTGTTTGAACAAGTGCAAGAGAGAAGACTTTGCAGAACAATCTTGAAATTATGTTCTTTATTATGCAAACATTGTCATGACAGCTTTCCCAAAATGATGGTTTAAAATTATCCATAATTCTGTGTTAGGCCACATTAGAAGATCTACTAGTCAAACTTATCTAAAGTAATTACTGTTCTGTGTTATCTAGCCAGAGATAACAAGTTATCTAGGGAAAGGTAAGAAACAGAATTTGAGATTTTTAAAAACAAAGCAACAGTGTGTTCTGCATTTACAAAGTTAAGTGTACATCCGGTACATATGATGCTTACATGACTGGGATCAAAGAGCACATACTCAAGACACATAGACCAATGAAAAGGAGAAGAATAAAATAGTGTAGATCTAGACAGAAACCTACAGAGTCATAGGCACTTAATGTTTGGTAAATTGGCAAAATTGTGCATTTGAATAAAAATCATACTTCTCAACAAAGTACACTAGAGAAATCATTTATTCTCCTGTAAAAAATCCTCTTTTTTTAAGATAGTGGATAGATAGTGGAATAGATAGGTAGTAAAATCTATCTCATTCTAAAAAAATAAATTCAAAATGGATCAAAGGCTTCATTAAATACCCCAAAATCTGAAACTGCTAGGGGGAAACATTTCAAATATATAGCGAGGCAAGGATTTTCTGCAAGGGATGCTATTTAGGATAGTAATTAACCTCTTAAATTAGCAAATGGGATTTCATGAAATTAAAAATTTTCTGCACAGCAAAGGAAATCCTCAGCAGAGGGAAAAGAACTATTGTGTGATCCAGCTGTACCATCCAAATACATTTACTCAAAGGATTCTAAATCAGCAAACCAGAGAGATCAATTCATACTCACTTTTATTGTAAAAAGTATTCTCAATATCAAAGATGTTGGACCAGACGCAATATCCAAAGGCAGATGAATGGATAAATAAAATCGGATGTGTCTTGAAGGGTTAACTACTTAAAAGCCTCATGTAAACTGAGAAGCTCTTTATGAGAAAGTTAACTTGAATGATAACATCTTTAAAAGATTCTGACCAATAGATCCACATGCCAAATGTCACACTAAAACACAATTTCTAACATCCTAAGGGAGTTACCAATTTTCAAAAAGTAATCACTCAACTTTCAGTAGGAGTTTTTTCAAGATAATGAAATTTCTGAGGCTTTCCTGATTACAATAGCCCATTTCTTCAAGCTTCATACCAGAAATTTACTGACCACAAACATTTTCCTTACAATTTTTCTGCATGTGTTCACCAATTGCAAAGCTCCATGGGTAGCTGAAGCAATAGATCCTCACAAATATGTACATTCAGCCAACATATGCATAATTACTTTTCAGGAAAGTAGAAGATCATCAGCATACTTACCACTCTATTCCTCTGGGCAACTAGTTCTTCCTTGCCATAATAGAGATATAAATTCCAGTGATACTGAAATACCACAACAAAATAACTACAAAAGTAAGTCTATCATTTAGTTTATTAGATGTGTTTGTTTTCCTTTTGAACTGTGGCCAAGCTAGAATATTAAGAAGGTATTGTATATATACAGGTGCCTGTGTGTTTTAATCCAGTGGAAAATTCTATTTATCCATTATTCTCCCTTGTTCTCATGCTTTATCTCTGAAGGGTTAGCATATTTCAAAATCTAAAAATCCATCAAATTTTGTCAATTATTTCTAGTCTTATGGACTGGTCTTCTCTACATATACCAACATATCTTTCACAGTATATTTTGTGTCACTCCCTGGAAAGTGTTTGCCCAGTGATATTTCATTTCCTTGCCTCTGCTTAAAATGCTATCACCTTTTAATGTTTTAATTTCCTTCTGCTCTCCAGGTTCCTAGTTCAAATTCATTTCTTCTCTAGAGACTCTCATAGCTTCTATAAGAAAGATGGCCTCTGTATTGTTATTCACCACAGTATCCTAGAGTTATTCCTCCAGTAGTAGTGATATTCACATGTTTTAATAGTGCATTACTATGTGTCTGCTTTCTCCATCTCCTTATAGACTACCAGTTACTTAAACACAATGCTTTTAGTATGCATGTAATATGAGATTTTTACGGGTGGCAGAAATTTGTGACTAAATGAAAAAAAAAGGTTCCCTCATTATTTTCAAGGATATCTTTTTATAAAATTGCATTTTTTGAATATGTAATACAATTTAATTGATCTGATTAATTCCAAGTATTAAAAACCAGATATAGAAGGAAAAAGAAGGATGAAATTGAGAGCTTTAGCAAAAAAGTTTGGGTTAAGAAAACAGATTTTTTGTACTTAAAATAAAACATGAATATATCTTGTCTTATTTATTTATGATTTTCCCAGAAGGATGAATCTCATGGCTACTAAAACAGTCAGAGAAACATATTTTTAAAAAAGCATGAATATGCTTACACTTTTACCTCCCCAAATCACTTTCTTTTACTGATAACAAAAGTGAGAGATCACCCCTACACATACACCCCACCAACACACACACACACACACACACACACACACACACACACACACCCTGTAAATGGAAGTTTAAGACATCAATGTAGAAATATTGATAAACCTAATTATGTGAAAAACTTTCCAGGTTCACGCCAGTGCTTATTGTCCAGTTCTGGTCACGTGAAAACCTTAGCAGTCATTAAAAAAAAACTGAGAAACCTATCTTGCATTTATTCAATTGTACAGGTGAACTGGAAAATGGCACATTACCAGCAGAAATTGTGATTATTAGTAGGATTGGCACACTCTACATTCTCAGCTCAAAATTTGGAAATTGTGAACATGTCAGAAAAATGACAGCAGATGTCTAAGTGGAGAGTGTATGGATTTTATTCATACATGTTCTCCATCTCTTTGTTCATAATAATGAACAACATACTTGTGGCATATTGCCTATATTTTAAGAGATCTCATGTGAGCAGAAAAAGTATCAATGGCATGAGAACAAGGATCCTGATGATCTTCTAGTTTCACATGCTGAGAGGAACTTCACACTGCGCCTTATCCATACAGGTACTACACTTTCATGGTTGTTAGATTTTATCTTCACTGTCATTAGTCTCTGGTTAGGTAGATGGGAAACCTGGATGACAGAGAATTTAAACAATACATATAAAATCACCTATCCTACAGAAACAAAATCTACATTTGACTGAAATGGAAAAATGAGCTAAAGTGATGAGACTAAGGCGGTGGAAGATTGATAACATCAATAACCGGAATAGTAGAAACGGAACTGACTATGCATGCTCTCTGAGTAATTTAACTCTCACATGTATATCTTGAGAGGATATTATTGGCTACATTTAAAGATGGAAAAGGCAGATTTAGAAAGGCAGAAACATGACTAACATCAGGGAGTTAGTAAGTAGCTGAACTACAGTGATTAGACTTACAAATTCAACCTCTTTCCAGCAGCATGCCATGAAGCTTGCACCAGAAAATGACAATACTTTGAATTCACACATGGACCTGGCAGTCCTTGAGTCTGTTATAGATGGATGGCCTTGAATTAATGGATTTTGCACAGCCTCCTTGGTAAATTAGTTTCCAATTTTACTTAGTCTTCTTAAGTTGATTTTTTGTTTTTTTGCTAAATGTTGCTTTATTACAGCAGCTATGTGTGGATTTAGTCCCTTTTGAAATGTCTTTTCCCTAGAAGTATATCAGCCAACAATAACAGCAGCTAAATTCAGCTCAGAGCGCTGGATAACTGATTTATTTTGTCACTGGCACCTTTATGAAGTTCATTTGCTGGGGAAGAGCTGGAAATAAAGCCTGCCTTTCATTTCTCGCTAAAATTGTGGCACTGAACAGCTAAAGTACTGAAAGCAATCTGGAAGCCAAATTCTGGGTAGAGAAACATAATTATTTTAATGAGTCCAATTGCTAAGTGAACCCAACATGGTGTTTAAGGCTTACTAGTGATAAGCAGAGAGCCTCTCCAGTCCTCCAAGTGAATGTATTAGATCTGGGAAATGCCTGTATTATTTCACCACCATCTGAAATCTGGCACTGTGTATTTCTCTTCTTTTTTCTTTTGCCTTTGTTGGTACCTAATTTATTTTAATAGCAGAGGCCTCATAGTATTTTTAAAAGGGTAAAATATATGGATAGTCTTGAACTCCTTGTTGCAGCCCATTTCTCACTGAGAACTGTACATGGATAACACAGTTAACTTAAATATGCCATAGGACAATGGATGCCATTTCCTGAATAGCAGTTCACTTGAACTTTTATGAGTATGTAAAAGATCCTAAGATGCTTAGAGGAAAAAAGATAAGCAACTTCTATGAGAACTGATGATTGCTTATCCTCTTCTTTACATCTTCCACTGAGGTAAGGATGTTCTAGAGAGAATCTTAGGCACCATTCAGAAAATGTTGATCAAAGACTTAGCACATAGTTGACATCAGTGACTAGATATAAAGCACAGAAACAGAAAGAACAAACACTTTTATTATAGAATAAGGCTGACAGTATATAGAGCAGAAACAATAGAATAAAACATCTGTAATTGGTAATGAAATGTTATTGAATGAACTACAACAGGAAAGATGGACAGGGAACATAAATATATTGAAATAAAGATTCGTTTGATGAATTTGATGGGATTGTCACAGAGCCATTCCTTTCAAAACAAGTCCTAGGACAATTGTGAGAACTGTCATGGCTTGAGTTGCCTCTTTCAAAAAAAAAAAGCACATTGGTGTGCTAACATCCAGCACCTATGAAGGTGAGCTTTGGAGAACAACAGAACAACATCTACAGGCATAATCATGAGATGCATTTTATACATGAGATGTATTAAAATGTGTCTCTTTTCAATAAAGTTCAATACAACCAGATTCATTGCTAAAAGCAATCATTTGGATAAAGAGGTAAACACATCAAAACTGTTGGTTAGAATAACACAAAAAGATCATATGTGTAAGTCAAACAGAGAGTTAAACAGAGATCTTTCCTTCTCTACACACAGAAGGTATCAGTGATGATACACCTTAATCATTTCATATTCTGAACATTTGAACACTGAATGTCTATATTTTAAGCTTGAAATTTTATTCAACTTTGCTATGGCAACTCTAGCAGACCACCAATAAAAGAATGAGAAGAGAAAGGGAATTCTCCTCCATGAGCAAAATGAAGAATACATCATAAGGGAAGAATAGTTCATGGAAATTTCTGATAGTGTTTGATGGTTAGAAAAGAAATTCTGGGTAAGCTTTTCATTTTATCCCTTTCATGTTTTAAGTGTATGTGTGTGTGTGTGGTATATAAAGTATGTGTGTATGTATACTTGCATGTGTCTGAGTATATCCTGAATATTCAGGAGTGCATGGACAAGTGTGCATGTGCATGTGAAGGCCCAGAGTTAACAATGAAAATCACCCTCCCTATTTATTAATTTAAGTTGGGTGTTAGTAAAACCCAAAGCTCTCACTAAGGCTTCTCTTGGTCATGAATTCTGACTTTCTGCCTTCTGCAGTTGGAATTACAGGAAGACATATACTCATCAAAGCATTTATACCGGTTCTGTGGATCCAGATTCAGTCTTCCTCCTTATCTGATAAAATTCTAACAGCTAAACCTTCTCCCAATACCCCTGGATTATTTTTTCATTTATACGTCACAGCATCCCTCAGTGATGAGTATAGATAGGCTACATGTAAGCATGAATACATGCATTCCTAGTCTTTAAAGAACTTCAAACTCAGGGTGAAATTCCCTCTACAAAATAACAAAACCAACAATGACCAATAGAATTCCTGAGGGCAAAAGAAATGTTCTTCTAAATAGAGCATTCGTCAATATTTTGTGTAGTTTGAGTGAGTTCTTGAATCATGTTTGTGCTAATCAGAACAATTATTTTCTCCTATCATCTCTCACAAATTAGATGTGGAGATTGCACAATCAAAAGAGACTAAAGTTTTATTAATACATCATGACTGAAATAACATTCTGTAAACACCTGACTGTTATTTTCCCAACAGTAGATTCATCTTCACTGGATTTAAATGGCCAGGGGGCACAAACAGTAATGATTTTTTTCTTATTCTGTGCCTTAGTACAGAGGATAGTTCTTAAAATAAATTTTGGATACATCTTGATAAAGAATAGTCATGCTATTTTATCTGGAAATGTACCAACAGGGGGATAAAAATGATATACGGAGTTTATGGACATATGGATGTTCAGTAGTGTGTACAGAAAAATAGCAACTTCATATTCTGGAAGCATGGGAATCAATAATTAGTTAACCATGCTTAGGAAATAAGAGGTCTCTATGCCTAGGTTTTGGAAGCTGTGCAAGCTTATGAATATCTCCCTGTTAAAAAAAGGTACTACTACACAGCAGTGTAGGAAATCCTAATGATGAAACAGAGATAGCATCAAAAGACACATTAAATATCAGAGATTAAGTGAACAAAATATTGTGAGAGGAAAAACTGGGAATATGTGAAGAGGAAGTGGGAGGGGACAAGAAATTTAAGGCTGTTTAATTGTTGCCACTGCATACTTGGTGCCTAAATTTCACCACGCAATAGATTGTGTGGATATTGAAGCAAATCCTTTTGGCATTTAAATTCTCATTATTGTTGAATGTGTTCCTTATGAAATTGATAGCTACTGAATTAAAGAGTCACGCTGTCTACTTGGTAATGACAAAGGAACGGTCATGTTTTAAACCTGATTATCATCTTCTCCTCATGTTTTCCCAAGACACCTAGAAGAGTAATTGAATAATAATATGACATGCCTATAAAATTAATAGGTTACAGATATCAAGAGACCTGATGTGGAAATTTTACAGAAAGAGGCCAACAAGCTTATTCACTCTAAATTTATATGGATTATTAAATAATATTAATTAGATATCAAGTAATGACACTGGAGCAAATTTTTTTGGTAAGTCATTAATTTCTTATCCTACTTTCGTCTAAAAGCTATCTTTTCTCCATTTTGATATAGAGAATTACCAAAAATTCAACTCAATATGTCTCACCCTAGAGTATTTTACCTTTGCTTTAGATGCAAAGACCAATTCTTATGTCTTTACAGACTATTTATATGAACACACTTTAGAGTCAGTTTTATAAAGCTCTGTACTAAGAAAGGAAAAGAAAATGTCTATGTATTACACACGTATGCCAACAAAGAACTCTTTAATGGCCTGACAGCTACGAGACTGACATTCTTACTTGCATAAGTAGAAAAGCAGGAAGTAGAGACAAACTTGTAGATGAATATTAATTGCTGTTCATAATCCTGAACAATGCTGTTTGCATTTCTCAGTTCAGTTTCTTGGACAGCTATGCTATTGCAATGTGTTACAACTGAGCAGTGAGATACTGAATGCTGTTTGGGCAGGACCTCACTGGCACTGACTATGATTTATTTGTACTGTAACTACCATCATGAGATAGTTCATACAAAACAGCTTGCACTAAGAAACTTCTAAAGTTTTGATGGAAGGGGAAAAATTATCTACAACAAGCAGAACATATATGTAGTTTGAGTCTGAAAAAATATTGTCTAAGAATATGTGGTCAGTGTCCCCATGTCCTTAGTATGAACTTTTTAAAACCCTATCAAATGCCCTGAAATACTTTTAATAGTAAATTCTTAAATTTAATGTATTTTGTGTTTAAACAAAACACCATGCATGAAGTTTATAACTTTTTAAGATAATGTGCACAGAAAAATTATTATGAATTTACATTGTTTTCACAATTTCAGGTACAGATGATTTACTTTTCTACCCATTTCTGAGCACACTCTGAACACAATGGCATTTGTTTCCTCCTTAGCTTGGGAACTTTCATTCTTGTTCACTGAAACAAAAACTGCAGTTTCTCATTGTCATAGCTTAATGTCTAGCATCACCGGCCATGTTCAGAAGCTATTACTATGTAAAGACTAAAATAAAGACTTAAACACAAGCACTATGATGCTGAGAAAGTTGATCTGAAAGTCATGAGAGTAGCCTGTGTACTATGAACAAGTTGGACAAACAGATGATTCACGGCTATGGCAAAACTGAGAGCTTCAGGGCAGATTTACCTACACTAGTAGGTTATTGCATGCCACTTACATTTCAAGAATTATTTCCTCCTAGAATTTTCAACTTAATTTTTTCAGAACAAAGTTGGTCACAAGCAACTGAAACTTGAAAAATTTGTCATGAAAAAGACAGGACTAATATATATTCAAAGAGGTACCCAATGTTGGAGAATTTTAAATGATAGATTATACAATGTATATTTTACTCAACAAAACAAATAAATAAATTATCACTGCCCTAGAATCTTGTGTGGTTGGTCAACTATCATATTGAAGGTATCCCAACACCATTTTCTTAGCAGTTTTTCTTTCCCTTTGATGTGCTCAGTCTCTGAATTCCCATTTTAATGCCTCTTCATGTTAAACCATTAATATTCATATCAAAATTCAAATGGTTCAAAAAAGGGCATTGCAGGATTGATGCTAAAACAGTCAAAACAAAAATTTAGAAGTTAAGATATAAACACAAAAGTCATGGAAATAATAAATATTGTAGACATTGATGTATGTTTTGATATTATTAATTATTCTACGGATCCATGGCAGAAGACTGTTTATTCTTTGCCAATTCAATCTTTGGTCCTATTGGGTTTCAGCCTCTGTATAATGTAATCTTTAGCCTAGAACAGGGAGGCTTCATTCTACGTAAAATCTAATGTTCAAGCCTACAACATTTCAGTCTCAAAAAGCATATTGCTAACTGACTCATTCTGACTGAGTCCTTCTGAACTCAGAGCTGTATGGAACTCAGTTGATTCTTCTGGTTGGGTGATTCAACTCACTTGCTATTCTGGCTCCAACTCTTCTTCAAGATGACTGGTTCAAACTGACCTTCTGAGCCAGCTAACTGTTTCTGACTGAATTCTTTTGAGTCTGGATGACTCTGGCTGACTCCTGCAACTTCTCTGACTAAACTGCTCTGCTAGACTCTTGCTGTTAGCTGACCCTTTCTCCAAAATTCACTCTTCCTGTCTGACACTGACTGACACCTTCTGCTGAACTGCCTCTGTGTCTTATTTGACTGATTCTTTAACTGGCTCCCTGACTCTCTGGTCTGAAAGCCTCCTTCTATATCTTGAGAATTAGGCATGACCTCACTCTGACTGACTCTGCTAACTCTTCCTCTGATTCATTATTTTGACTGTTCTTCACAATGATTCATTTCAGATTTTACTCTGCCAGTCTTTACTCTGATTCATTCTCAGACTTGGGATTAAAGGCATTTACTCACTCTGTACTTCATGCTACCTCTGATTTTCTGCTTCTCAATCGATAACATGCTCAATATCCTTCTATTCTTTCAATTTCTACTGCTTCTCTCTTTATTCTGAACTGACTTTGAACACTGAACTGGGCACCATGACCTACTTCTGAACTGTCTGCTTCCTTTACATATTGAAAGCTGGAATTATGGGTGTGTGCCACCACTTTCTCCTGAAGAGGGTCACTTAAAGGCATGTGCTGCATTCTGGCCAGATCAATAGGCCTTGAATGTGACCCTTTCCCAGAGCACCCATATTATTGGAATAAAAGATTAAATATTCCTCTGCAATGTAATTCTGAAATTGAAATTTATCCCTCTCTGCACTTTAGTTGCTCATATATTAAACAAGGCAGGTGAATAATATCAAAGGGTTCCTTCCTGCCATAACATCCAATGATGATAAACACCATGAAAGTCATGTTAAGTCATATAAATGAATATGAAAAGTCACAAATAATGGCCACTTTTTATATATTAACCAGCCATAATACACTTGAAATTTTAAGTGACTTAATTTATTTCGATTAATCCTTGATAGTGGCACTATTTCTCTGACTATAGAAAATTAATAATAATGAATTTTATGTTATTATTATTTAAAACTTTCTGGTATGCACTTGTTACATCAGCAAAATGAATGAAAAGAAAGATGTGTACACAGACATATATTTTACACCCTGGGAGATGGCTCTTAATATTTATTAGAATATCAGTTCTTAATATATATTAAAATCAAAGCAACATAAATGCCTGTATCAAATTTGTGAAGAGCTATCTAGACATTTTTGAAATGCAGTCAAATATTCAAGACACAAAATAACCATCAGATTTTGACGGCATCAGACCAGCTTTACCCTGGAATGGAGGATTAGGAAAAATTTTTAAATTAATTATTTTAGTCTTTCCATATTGTTTTCTGATGTCCCTTGTCATTTATACATACTCATACACACACACACACACACACACACACACACACACACACACACACACACCATTTTACCCCCATGCTTTATATAGCAAACATAGATTTCTATCCTCTTATCATAACAATATATATATATATATATATATATATGTGCATGCTAGGGAGTTCAATAGAGAATTCATCAATTAGGAGAAAGAAGGAAAACAGTGGAGAGCAAAGTCACCGCTTCAATAGTAAAGGAATGGGATTTAGAACATGTAATGTTTTAGAAGTAAGAACTTAAGAATCTGGATGATGAAAAGATTAGCCAGGACAGAAGAAAACAAACAAACAAACAAATAAAAAAAGAAAATATACCAGTATAAGTATATGATGCAACTAAGCTATCTCAGATTAATCAGTGGCCTATACTCAAGTCCGGAAAGTGGCTATCTTTTTTTGAAAGGAGATATAACAGCAATGTTACCCTTGAGCTACTGTTCATTTTGGCATTTTTTTAAACTTGCTTCTTCACTTTTCTATCAGTAGGATTTTTAATATGTCTATTTGAGGTTAAATTACAGTCTATAATCTTATCACAGGTATTTTCATTGATAATATATCCTAATTCAAGGATTAGTTTGTGACTTTTTTTTTTTATTTTAGAGACAGGGTTTCTCTGTTATAACTCTGGCTGTCCTGGACCTCACTCTGAAGACCAGGCTGGCCTTGAACTCACAGTGAACCACCTGCCTCTCTGCCTCTGCTTCCCAAGTGCTGAGATTAAAGGCATGCACCAACACTGCCTGGCAATCTATGATTTATGCTTGATTTGAAGACCAGAAATGCAAACAATATTTATTATCTCATTTGTACAAGTGTCCTCATTTTGAGTACTTCTATCACCATTCACTCATAGACATCTCCAAGTAGAAGTTATAAAGTTAAAAAGTCTCAGGACTCCTATCATCTTTTAAGAAATAACTGAATCATTTTTCTCTTCTGTTGAAAATTGAAAGATACATACAAAAAGTGGTATTTTTTGGGGGCCTACAAATAAACACAAATCTTTATACTACTACTACTACTACTACTACTACAACTGCTAATAATAATAACAATAATAATATTACTGATGATGAGTCAATTTTTAAACTTTTGATATTACTCCTTTTCATATCATCTTTTGTGACCACTGTAACAGGATTAAGTAGGGCAAAGTCAGTCATAAAAAGATCATAAGTTATTATTTCTCTTCCATTCTTACAAACCTCGTGCCAATTTCTCAAATAGAATTTCCTCCCTGTCCCTGTCTTATTATTTACATGCTAAATAGATATAATGCTTCTTAAAAATAACAATAAAACAGAAATTACAAGTTAAAGAAAAGTTCCCAGTCTAGCATATTTAAAATATAACAAGAAATGTTATTTCACACAAATAATATCTGATGCATTTCCAACACATCTATCCTACTGCAATATGTAATGGTAACATTTAATTTATGGGAAGCATATGGGTCTATCTTTCTTACCAACTTCTGTTTATTCTGATGAATCTGAAGCTGGCAATATTTCCCTCACTGAGTCTGTAAACCTGGAGACAGCACATAGAGAGAGTTAGCTATAGAAATAGATTGTAAGACACAATCATTCACTGATCTGAAGTCATCTAGTCCACAGCCTCAGAGAAACTATAAGTTGTTTTCTCCAAATGTTATAAATCATGTGTGAGAATAGGTTTAGTACATGTCTCCATAGGCTCACCGTCCAAGTGATCCTCCTATTGCTATGTTGGCTGCAGATGGTAAATCACTGATTTGTCCTGTCACTGGGGTTGGTGTTTGTACCAGTAGACAGCTCTGGCTGTCTCTAGGACTGTAATACTGTTATAAAAACTGAACAGATTACCAGATCCAAAAAGAAATTGCAATAGGACAGCTCACACAGAAGTGAGGTCTACTTTTTAATGTTAGAAGTCAGTGACTAATTTCAAAAATAAAATGATCAGAAAACAAATTTTTATATTATAACTAACATGTAAAAGGTGTGTTCCAGCTAGGGGTAAATTCTATTGAACATGGGGTAATTAAAATTAGGCATTTAAGAGTAAAACACATCAGGGTAGAAAGTCATTTCCTTCCTCATCTTGTTAGTTGTAGTATCAAATGGGCCATGAGATGTTACTGAATTCTGTGAGACTACATTTTTTTTTAATTTGTGGAAGCAAAAGAGAAAAAAATCAAAAGACAAAACAAAACAAGACAAACAATAATAGTTAACAAAATACAAGAAACCTGGATTACATACTCTTCAAGATTGCTAGTATGCTTTGTGTATTGCCATTAACACAATATTGATTGAAACAAAGTGGTGGTCATTGTGAATACCAACCTCACAACTATAATAGTCCCTTATTCTCACCTCAGTTTCAGTGGAAGAAGTCATTGAGACTTAGAGTGATGTTCAAGCAAAAGAAATGCAGGTGTACAGTGAAAAGAATATCACACTCGAGGCAAAACTTGTTTTTAATGTGTTTCCTACCTTTTACTTAATTGTAAACAAGTCATTTGGTTTCAGTGAATCGCTTATGTGAAAACTGGAAATAAAAATTCGATAGGTAATAGTCAAATTTTAGACATTCTGTATCTGAAACATATAAGAAAGTATATGGCTCACATAATAATTCTATAAGAAAAATTCCAAAAAATTATCTCAAGTATAAGGATAAAAGAATCACTTCTCAACAATATTGAGCTGATATACCAGGTTGTATCAGTCTTATGACTTATCATTTCATTTTCTGAAACAGGCATGACCTGTAGCGTCTTGATTCTAAAGATGAGAAATGTGAATTTCTCTCTTAATTTTCTTACATTTTACTTCTATAGGGATGTGTAAGTCTGTGAGTATACGCATATAGGAAAAATCAAAAGACTTATTAGTGAATAATTATTATTTAATGAAGTGGGGAAATCTCCAACTATGATGGATGTTGTTGAAAATGAAGAGTGCTGAGAAGTGAAAAATGTTTTGAGTCTTCTGAGCTTTGAATGTGTCTGCTATTCTACCTCTCATGTTTATGACTAAATCACTATTGTTTGATGAGCCATTTATCCTAAGTGGTACTATTGAAGAGATTAATGAGCCAGGAAGCCTAGAGTGTTAAATTAATGTTTTTTAAAGTTAAAATTTATCTAGATTAAAAATAATTAATCCACAGACTATACTAAAGCAACATCATGAAGATTAATCCTAGCTCACTGTAAAAATAATTCACATTGTGTACTTGAATCATTCACAAAAGGATTTCTGCCTTTGAACACCAATATTGTTATTGTTTAGCATTTAAATTATTGCTCAGAAATCATAGCTTAAGGATTCAAACAGAAAGGGATACTAAGTGAAATGCCTGTGACTCTTAGAAGCAAGAATTTAATGTGTTGAATGAATAAAAAATCGTATTTAAAATAGTAATAAATTCTTAAACTCTTTAACACATTTAATTTACTATTCCAGAGACTACATAATTGGGCAGATAGTGTTTATTTTATGTTTCATCAGTTCATGGAATGTTTGCTTCATTTGGATTTGAACTTGTTTATGGCTTCATAAGCATCTAATATACTGTGTTTAAAATATCCAAGCAAATCACATTTAAGGTCTTCCTTTTTTCATGACTGAAAATGTTTCAAGATGGAGAATAAAATTAGGGAAGTTTTCTACTATCTTCCCAAGCAAATGCTCTCTTGCTTGTATTACTTGCTCTGATGAATTTTGGTATCACTATGTATACCCGTAGTACCTGTCCAGCATGGTTTCATCTTGGCCCACTGTTACCATTACTTGAGCCTGTATATATCCTTAGCTTCAATAGGCACAAATATTAAAATGGATGAATAAGAAGGAGCAAATAATTCAAATAAAAAATTACTGTTCATATTTGAATCCCTTTCCTAAAGTTTCTCTCCTTCACTAGAATAATTTTCTCCTGGATATAATAGCACCTCCTTAGGATAATAATAAAAACTGAAACAAATTTTCAAATAAAAGCTTATATTATGGTCCTCCTTCAAAATCCTATAACATGTTTGAAAGGGTACTCCTTGGGAAAAAATCTGGCTATAAGATCTAGAGTAGTCTCACTATTCCTAAGTTTATTACCACTCATCTAGTGGCAACAATCTTCATAGTAATTGTATATAAAAATCTTTGAATATCAAGAGATAATAAAAATAAAGTTTTTTTAAACAAATTTGTGCATAAAATCCATTGTCATGTTCATCCCTGCTATACCTAGGTGAAGATTTCAGTTTCAAGTTGGACTGATATTCAGTGATGCCTAGTGGCAATGCCATGCCAGTGATTAGTTAGTCCATTAGTGATAGGTTAGTCCATTAACCTAACCAACCAATAGTATGTGTGTATTTCTCATAGTATAAGCCTCCAATGAAAATATAATTTTATTTCTTTCCCAAACATTCTCATTTCATTTCCATGATATCATTTGGAATAGAACTGCAATAGGAAATTCCACAGATAGAAAATTATTCTATTGAGATATAATAGGGAAGTATGAAGAATCATGATTTTGAGGGTAAGGGTAAGTTTGGAATAAGAAGAAATGAATTAGCTTCAGAGCTACACTCTTTATCAAGTAGGTAGCTGTATATGCCACCATTCACTTTAGAAGAAGAATAATTATTTCCCCATGTAACATTTATCAGTTTAATATCAATATATAAGAAGATATGTATATAAACATATACATGCACATACACACGTATGCGTACATATATGTATGTTTTCTTAGTTTATTAAATAGTTCTAACATAATATTTAAGAATTCAGAGTCTATAAACATGTTATCTGAGGATTGTAGAATATCCTCAGATATTTTAATATCCTCAGAAGAAGCATGAGGAATGGGTAAAAGAGATATTAGCCCTTCAAAACCCAGTCCAAAAAAAGGCACATTTTGTTGAATAGAAAAGGAAATGATAAAATGGAATACAGAGGTGGAAATGCTGGAATGGACATTATTAGGGAAGTTTACATTGTGCTTTGTATAATTCATTCTCATCTCCAGAAAGACCCATAAGCTGCAATTCCCTTATCTTATCAAGAATGTATTAGTAAAATAGACACCAAAATTTTAATTTCTCTATTGGGCTGGCTTTGATGAAGATGTGTGTATCAGTCACTGAATATGCCAAATCCAATCAAATATTGAACTCTGGTACCTGGGAAATATATATATATACTGTACAGAAAATTTGCTCGGCTGATTGATATATCTTCCATTAGTTTGGGTGAACAGTGATTATCAACCAAACAGTACAGATTTTAATTTTTAAAAAAGGTAAAAATGATGAACATTAAATGTTAAAACAGCTATCTTTTAGGTTTATTGATCTCATTTTTGTGTAGAGCAAACTAAATCTTCTAAGTGATAATAACATAAAATGAACCTGTAATATTTCTCGTGGTTTTATATTTTTGAAGATACTCATATTATTCCTACATTCAAATGCAAATAGATTAAAATAAACTGCAATCAAGAAGAATATAAGGGAAGAGGAGGGAAGTAATTGACATTGTAAACAACTTGCTATAGGCCATCCATCCAGCATGTCGAATATTTTTTTTTATTTTTTGCATTAATTCTTTAAGATCTAGGATATAATTTGTGTTATATGTCGATTATAAGTAAAGAAAATGAACTTCATAAGTATTAAAAAACTGTGAGTTTCCAGATCCAGTGAAAGTGAATTGGATCTCATCTATCCTAACTTATAATGGATGGATGCTTCCTTTCTTTATCTCAATGTCTTCAATTTCCTGGAAGTCAATCACTTCCTGTAAAAGAAACCTCACCTCAGAGGCTTCACCTTCAGATCAGCTGCAATGTTCTCACTGATACTTCCAGGTCTTCTTTAAGCCAATGACTCAACAAAGTGGGAGTATCAGAACCAAGCCATTTGTGTCCAGTTCCCACCTCTTCTGACAGGCCATTTTTATGCCATGCCTCACCATCTGTCTCACTGAGGTTTTCTTAGTATGACATTCTTTCTGTGACTCTTCCTATTTTACATTTATTTGTTCTCTTTTAACAACGTCAAATTCAGTTCGTAGCTTGAAGTTTCTCTTATGTACTCTTTTCTCGTTTGTTACTTATGGTTTTTCCTAGCAATATGAAATTACATTTTGATATTAACTTCTGGAAGGACCAAAAATTATACTCCTTGCCCAAAGATTGTTCTAAGAAAGGAAATAGGGAGATACAATTTGGAGACCTTATCATGACCCAGTGAGTGTGAAGAGACTTAGGTGGAATAGAACTGCATTAGTTACTTTTACAGTTGTGACAAAAAACAGTTAGCAAAATAACTTATAAAAGAAAACATTTAATTAGGCTTGAGGTTTTAGAGGATTAATTTCTATGGTGGCAGGAACAGCCATCAACAGCTTTCAACAGTCTGAGAGCTCACATCTCAAACCCATGGAGACTGTACACTGGAGACAGCTTGTGGCTTTTGAAACCTCCAGACTTCCTACAGTGCCATATCTCACCCAACAAGACCACATCCAATCCTTCTCAACCTTCAACCAACTAGTGATTAAATATTCAAATGCCTGACACTTTGTGTGTGTGTGTGTGGAGGGGGGTCTCATTCAAACTACCCCAGGAACACTAATCAAGAAAATTTCTTGGACCAAAATCTTAAACCCTTTCCTGAAGAGTGAACCATGGATAACATGGAAAACAGTCTAGTGGAGAATACAATTAAAATACACAAGCAGAGAAAAGGAATGGAAATAGTGATGACTACAATCAGTTTATATTGGACTGAGTATTACTGATTTGGGTTGACATTAGAGAGAAAGATAATGAGAAAATTCATTGGTAAGAAGAATATGAAAAGCTAAATGTGAGAGTTAGCAGGCCTCTTTGGCAGAGTAATGAGTCCCTTACTCCCTACAGTGGAATTACACATACAGTGATATGAAGTGTAGCAGTTAGTAATTAGAGGCAAAAAGATCTTGAAAATATAAATGTTCTGCTCTGGCAGATTTGTTGGGCTGAGGCATTCCAAATCTGAAATAAAAGCAATCGAACAAACAAACAAAACAAAACAAAACAACTCTAAACTTTAAAAAACAGAATGAAGACCCATAGTTAGGAAGTCCCTTGGGAATTTAGCTTTAAAAGATAACCTCTACTTGAAAGTACATCCTGGTGGTCTCAAGGAGGGCTTCCCCAAATTATTTCTGCAAGGCACAAAAATAATATAGTGATTTCTGTCTCCTGAAAACAGTAAGTATCAGGATCAGGAGATGTTGCTCCTTCATCCCCTATCTTCTAGTTCAAAAACTAGGGTTACAACTTACTGCAAGTTGTCAGAGATTGAGCCTGATGACAAAGCAATAAGATCTCACATGTATTTTCTCTAAAAAAGCTTTAGAAACTACCTAGAATATAGGATCTAGCACAAGAACAGAACAATCATATTTCCAGAAACACTGTGCAAATGAGGTCAGAATACATGACTAGATTTCTCTGACTGAGAACACTTCCTGAGGATATGGGTTATAATATACTAGGGAGAACCCAGAGTAGTGGGTACACTGATTAGGAAGGCAACTCCATATAACCTAGACCCAAAACATGGCCATATTTTGTAAAGTACAAAAGGAATAGATAAAATGTCACATAGGGATGAGTTTGCTAGAATGTACATTATTATGTAAGTTTAAATGATGCTCATAAAGCTATTTTTCATCTTTAGGAAGCCTCTCAGGCTGCAATTCACTCAAGTTCTCAAGATTGTACTGCAATCTTAGAGTACTACTAACTCCTAAAAAGTTCTTTACAGAGGTGACCATGTTGATAGGCAATATAAGGATGATGTTGTTTCTAACAGACACCAAATATGTCAGACCCAATAATATATCTGACACTGGCACTTTGGAAATAGCCATGAAAAAAATTTTGCAGCCTTCTTCATGACTTACTTGGGACTTTGTGCTTTCTATAGTCCATTCTCATAGTGTTGGATTCTTCTGGGTTCAAAGACATAGTCAGTGTACTATATAAAAAGGAAATCCCTTTTCTGGGAACCACAGCAAGGTTTCATTAAACTATGAGCTGCCATTGAGGCCTTAAACTCTTTATGTAGTTAAGAATCACTTTTGTAGAGTTTATTTGCCCAGGTTGGCAAAATTAGGGCTGCTATTAATATATGCA
Organism: Cricetomys ansorgei; assembly: GCA_026225945.1. NCBI lineage: Eukaryota > Metazoa > Chordata > Mammalia > Rodentia > Nesomyidae > Cricetomys > Cricetomys ansorgei. The sequence continues at coordinate 54,908 of JAMJFZ010001110.1, forward strand.
AGAATGGAGGGTTCTTTATGACACCTAAATGATATACCTTATTTCTCTACTTATTAGTTGCCTTATTTTAAGTACAATTGAACATATACTAAAAATATAGATTAAAATATATTTGATTTCTAGATTTTTATACATTCATGAAAAAGATTTGCTAAGCCACCAACCATTATAGCCAGGAGCAGTTCTGAGGGACAGTAGAAGATGGAAGTCATCAGAATACTTGCTGACTTGGGATGAAAATGCAGAGATGAGAACAGACATTTATTTATTAATTTATTCAGAGTACTAGAACTGTGCAGGTGTTATGACATAGGTTCCTCAGATCTTCCTTCACAGAAACACCTGGAGTCAATCACCAGCACGCTGGTCATGTCTAAGATTGCAGTTGTACATAGTGCTGATGTTATGCCCAAGTCACATGATGTCATGCAGTCTCCCAAACAGTGATTGACCTTGAAGAGAGTTGGAGAGCTGCTTCATTGAAGATAATGGGAGAGTTGCTTCATTCTGCCTAAAATCATAATCACTAACGTTCTTTGATGTTTTTTTATTCTGTGGGCTGCTTCCAGGGCTGGCTGGAGTTCTCCAAGTAGCACTGCAGTGGAAGAAGCTCTTCCCTTTTCACTGCTCTGCTTTCACAGATGCCAGATCTACTTTGTGGGCAAACAAATCTCCTAGCATTTTCCTGTCTCTGCTCTTCATAGCTCTTCAGAGACTTTTCCCTTGATAAATTTCTTATAAATCTAATTTGTCTTGACATCCATTTTTATATGTCCTAAACAGACACACAACCTTAAGGCAAAAACAGTTTCTCAAGTCGCACAAAAATATGGTGTGTATGGAAAGCCTTTGCTTGGTAGTAAAACTTTTTGACCATAGATGTACAAGAAAAAACAATCTCTATAAATTAAGAAGCTTTGATTTTTCTAGTTATTTTGAAAAAAATTTCATCCTTTAAAATATGTCCAGTGGATTATGAAATACCCTCTAATACATTGTTAGGTATTATCATGTATATGTATTTCCCCACCATATATTAACTATCTTCTCAATTGTCAGTAAGATTTTTGTCTTTTCATTTTTGTCACGTGTTTTGTTTTGGTTTTTTATTCATTTTCTCAATCTACTTTTGGACACTTTATAGAATGAACTTGGAAAGTGGTGGTAGCTACAACTAAGACACTTCAGAGACATGGATTTTAGGTATGGAATTGTACTCTCCTATTTTTACTTTTCCTCACAAAATTTATATTAACCCTTCAGCAAACTGCAAAGAGTCAAGTTTTCTACAATACACTCTCACTTCCCCCAAATTCTTCAACACTTTGAATTCTTACTCTTTGAAAATGAATTTTATAAATATGTATCTGATTCAATAGAAACTAAATGATATGTACTAGCTAAACAGATTATGTCACACAAATATAGAAGCTAAGGCTATCAAAAATGAATTATCAGAAATATGTTGGATTCAGGACTATGACTGTTTCTCTAATTTATGTTCTCAGTATTCACATTCAAGTATGTTAAGTAGGAAGGTGTATTCTTCCTGATGTAATGGGGTCATCCATAAAGAATTTGGATCTGTTACACATCTTACGTGATAGAAGAGAATACCATACACTTTAAGAAGCCACACCCAAGCCCTTAAACTTCTGGGTGCATCTTGTCATTTTATATTTTCTCTTAATACATCTTTAGTGCCTCTTACAATGCAAACAAGTTAGCATGCAACAATCTCATATTTAAAGAATACTTCATACAAAAGAACCTACTTTCTTTAAATACAGAAGAAATCAGAATAGAAGCATAAATCACAATTTGTCGAGCAATGCTGAACCTATAATTAGCAGAGATATTATCTTTCATCTTTCTTAAGACCAAAATAGATTCTTAAGTCATGTAGGTTAGCCATCTGTTTGCCTGATGCTTACTATAGTTCTGTAGGATTTTTAATCAGAGGTATCAGGTTTAATTTGGAAAGGATTCATACTACTTTTGACTAAATATGAAAAATCACTTGATTAGGATGCATTTATTGAATAGTGTTTTATTATGTGTAGCATATTAAGTAAATTAATAGAATTAAATGAAGTTAATTTTGTCATAATTTTATGGTCCTTGTGCTTCTGGGACAAACAAAAATGTCAAAGAAATAGAATGATGTAAAAATGGCTAACATCCCTCCCAGATTTGAAAAAAAAGAAATTCTTGTTGATCACTTATTTGTTATGATTTCATAGAACTTCTAAGTAAAAAAAAAGAAAGAGAGAAAGAGAGAGAGACAGAGAGCTGCAAAAATACAGGAAAGCAAAGCATGGTAAGGCATATTGAATCTCCATTTCGTGCCAGGCAGTAAGACATAAGACACATGTTTTCACAAACGCTATCTCTTTTAATTCTCCCAACAGCAGTTTGACATAATTATAATTGTTCTATTTTATGGATATGGACACTTTGATTTTGCAAGGTTAAATGACTTATGCAAAGGACTGATAAGTGGCCCAAATGGAATTCAGGTGTTTTAGATAGGAAGCCCATTCCATTTCCACAAACTAAGATAAGCTACATGACTCTTTATAATGTTCTCCAGTCTCATGATTCTATAATGAAGTTTGACGTGCAGTTACTGGTCTAGAAAAGTGATGTAACATCTCTTAGCAGCAATAAGAACACGGGGTTAATGGTATTTTTTCTTCAGAGAGTTAGATATGACACAAGATTTGTCCTATGCTCTAGCCTGATCAGACCATAACTCTGGAAAAAGGAACACTGTAATATCACTAAAATGGATGAGTCCCAGGCCTGTGAATCTTTTTTGCCTTTATTCAGGCTGCTGTATTCCCTTCATGTTCATTTTCTTGTAAAATCCTCCTTTACTTCCAAACCACATTTATTTTAAGGTCTGCTTCAGATAGTATTTCTTAATGAAGAGATATGGAAGATCTTACTCAGAATTATCAGTTTTTCTACACTTAATTCTATTCAGTAATCCTTGCTGTGGTACCAATTCTTGATTGTCAGCTTTGTATGTGGAATTAACTAAAGCCCAAAGAGCTAAGTACATCTATGAGGTATTTTTTCCTGATTGGGTTATTTGAGATGGGAAGACCCACCTTAAAATCTGAGCCACAGTTTCTGGTGGCAGACTTTAAAGAGGACACGGATGAGAAAAAGTTCTTGTTCTTTGCTTCCTTGCCTCCACTCTCACTGGAAAGTTCATTCCTTCACTGGCACTAGAGCCTACTTTTTTGGAATTCCTGTATATATAGAAGACAAGCTGTACCATCCAACTTCATGGAACAAACAATTATTGGATTATTTGACTTCCAGCTGGAGACAGCCATTGTTGGAATAGTCTGATAGCAGCCTAAAAGGTACTTTAATATATTTATTGTTTTGTTGTTTTGAGACTAGGTCTTAAGATGTGCCTAAGACTGAACTCAAGCATAGTCTATCCATTTTGACCTCACTCCCCAATGCTAGGGTTACAGTGTTTGACACAGGGTCAAGTGTCAAGGGTATCAGCTCTCCTGTCTTCAATCCTGGAAAGATTTTCTCTGGGTTAGTGGTGTTACTCCACTTGACAATAGGTTAGGTCTAGTGAACTGTTTCACATGAATATACCATAGCAGATGTCAGATATCACTACTGGGATTAAGATATAAATTAATCATGCTTTCCATCTTATTAGCCAGTGGAAATAATTTTTCTAGAACTTTCTGTTATGGCAGAATTCTTAGTCATCCTATTTAGAAGACATGAGAAGGAATTGTTATCCCCAGCCATAAGCTACTGAAGACTTTTATGCAATGTGCAGTATATACACAAGTGAGCTAAGAGGTTGACTCCTGGGTAAATCTTGCCCAACTATAATGACAAGAGTCTGAGCAGACATCTTAGACTGGTGAATCTCTGAGTCAAGTGAGCTAGATAAGCCTTACCAAAAAATTCCAAGTTCACAAAAAGTATGAGGTAATAAATTCAGCAATCACATGTCACTACAAATACAGTTTCTTTTACATAGAAATAAATATTTTTTCTCTATGTGATCATCACCGAAGTTTAATTTGTGTATATTATTGGCATCATGTATTGGGTTTGAGAGATTTGATTGTTATCTGCAGAAACCCTGATGGAATAACCAGTATATAGCACATAGGAGCAAGAAAGAACACTAGGCCAACCATGGAATCAATTACCTAGAATGCAATAAATCTACCAGTATCTATTGTACAAATATTCTAATGCACCGGGTAAATTTTCTAAGAGTCATTATTATGAGTTGAAAGGGGGAAGTTGAAATAGTAGTAATTAATCAAATGATATAATTTGTAAATAATCAAATGATCTTGCTACAGGGAATGTACATTTGGAAGATGTAATGAGTAAAGTATCCTAATTTCATGGATCAATGATGAAAATTATTAACAAAAATATTCTAAGATCATTTTGAATGTAGGACAATACATATTCCTTGCTCCACACATAGGTGATACTCTCCAACTGAAGGTGTTTATCAGGCCTTGAGACATAGTGCCTTGTTTCCTTAGGACCATATATAGTAGCCATAATATTGTAATATGAAAACTATGAATATATTTTCATAAGTAAATACAAAATTGTTTAAATTTTAGATCTACCAATCACATTAGCTATCAAAAGTCTCATCTCCAGAGCAGACATGCCTTAGTACTGCAATGAAAAACAACAACAACAAAAGATTAAGTGAGTGTTTGAAGGTTAGATGTTATAGATTATGTAGCCTAGATTTAGATTACATACTGAAAATGATACAAATGCAACTTTCTGAGTCGAAAATTCTCATCTGAAAAATAATATAGTTATGTCAGTAGAAATAAAATATTTCATCATAGAGTTCTGAAAGATTGTGTTTACACACTTGTTATAGCCTTACCAAAGTTTAATTTGTGTATATTATTGGCATAGTGTATTGGGTTTGGGAGATTTGATTGTTATCTGCAGATACACACACACACACACACACACACACACACACACACATATATATATATATTTTATATGAACATATATGTGGACTTCCTTGCTCTCTAACAGGAGGTTATAATCTAGATTTCTTGACTAACTTGGAAAGTACTGTCTGGTCTACTTGATGTCTGAAGATTTACTTTAAATTGTATATAGATCTTTTAGCACAATGTCTGTATAAAGCAATCATGTTGTGAGGTCAACATTTCCTCTCTGAGGATTCCATTAAAAATCACTTCAATTTGTCATTCTATGTGTGGTAATGAAACTCTAGAAATCAAACATTTATAATGCTTTATGAAGCAGTAAAAATGGACAAATTGAGCAAATTAAATAAATCCACACACCAAATCACTGAATACCATTAAACTCATTTAATAAAGAATATTTATAGACATAAGACATAATTACTTAGTGAAAACAAATCAAACTTTTACAATTTCTAAAAATTAATACTTTATAAACTATGTACATATAAAGAGATATAATAATATTTTGTATGAATGGATATGTATACTGACACATACATCTATATATGGTTATATACACACTATTAATAAGTCTGTTAGTATATCTAGGCTTATATAAAATATTTTAAAAACATATACCAAAATAATACAATTTCTGAACAGCATAACTCTGCATAAATACTTTCTATGTATTATTGCAATTTTTAATTTTCATGTTAAATTAACATTAGTTTTATGCTCAGTAAAAAAACAGTCTTTGCAAGTTCAATTTAGATGAGATAAACTTCTGGATGACAAGAATACTGCCTTCAATTAAGGATGTAATCATTTCCAAGAGAAAGTTTTTTGTTTTATAGTATTTTTTGCCATACTGTGGGTGGGGGCAACAAATGCTGCCAGTTGAGTGATGTTTGTGAGCTACGTATAGAGCAATGGCTAGCTGAACTTTTCAGCCAGGAACAATAATGCTGCTTCTCTCCCACTTGACAGATTTTTAACTCTATAGCATCTAAAACTACTGCCACTTAAAGAAAGCAGAAATTATATGGCTGATAGGACTGTTCCTGGAGGAAATTGTATCTTTGTCCAGGACACAAAGGTGCCACTAATTCCCAGTGTTGGATATATATATATATATAATTTGTCTTCCTCACTCCATCTCTCCAGGATATGATCCCTTTTCTTTATTACATCTGTTCTCAAAATCCTTCTTCTCTCATCTTCTAAGACACCAGTGATTTAAGCAGATTCTTTCTGTGAACTGTCAGCTATTATGGATACCAAATATATAAGATTAAGGTACTATGTACTCATCTCTGATATGCCAAAGTGAAAAAAGGAAAAAAACAAATAATTTCTACTTTTAAAGTCAAGATATGCCCTTGCATATGCTAAAATGCCATTTTCGTAGAATTTTATTTAACGTCTTTTTTTTTTTTTTTTTGCAAAACTATATATCTTGGAACTATCATTATAAATTCTCATTCACCATATGTCTATAATGATTCTAACAATCTCACATTTGTACTGAAGAGCTTTATGAATATATAAGGAGACTATAATGGAATTAAATTTATGATATAATATATTAAATCAAATTTAATTATGGCTTGTATAAATAGGATGAGTTCTAGTTTGTAAGGGTTAAACTGCTTTTCATGGACATATCCATTTATTTAATGAATATTCTTGGAATGGTCAATATTCTTGGAATGTTTAAGCTCTTTCCTCAGCACTGGAAACAATTCAGTGAACAAAGTAAAGCACACCTGCACAGGGAACACCTTCTTGGTTGCTTAAATTGGTAAGCACAAAGCCACAAGCCAAAATTATCACATGAGCTAGGTCCTACTACATATAATAAAAATCTGAAATTAGTATAAAGAGGATTCAACAATGGTTTGCAGAAGCTGAAATGTCTGAAGAATGGTTCCTTATTGTGAAATGATATAGATGAACAGATATTTTGAATGATCCAGTGATTAAAAACAACCAGAAAAAAGTATTTCCTTAAACAGAAAGACTAATCAAATAACCTTACCACACATAACAATATGAAATATGGAATGAATTGGGGATGTTTGAACTGTACAAACAGTCCTACAAAGGAAGTTTGCCAGGAAGTCAATGAAATGACTTAGTTATTAAAAGCTTTTGCCCCCAAGACTGATTATCTGAATTTGATTACTGGAGACCATATTATGAAAGAAAAAAAAAAGGAATCTGACACCTGCAAATTGTCTTCTGACCACAACATATATGGTAGCACACATGTGCATACACAAGTAAACATAGTGAGCCTACAGTCAATGTTAGTGAGATAATATGAAGCTGCAGACAAGGAAACCAAGGGGTATACCGGGGTCATGCCAAAAACTAGGATATCCTAGAAACAAAGATTTACTAGATAGTGGAGGGTTGTTGTACAAGATGATTGCATTATCCATCTGAGATATTAAATAAGATTATCCTAGTTAGTGTATAAGGAAGAAAAAGTATGAGGATACAAGCAAGACAAGCATCAAAGGTACTATGAGGCTCAAGTATACTGAATCTCACAATTAGCACCTTGATGGTCATGGTCCACCATGTCAATATATTCTTGCTCTCAATATTTTAAATGCATATTATTTGTGTATGTTTTAACTTTTATTATTGTCCAGTAGAATTCATAGAAAATTTGTACTTTCACAAATGTTTAAAGATGAATACGAATTAGAATAGGTGATAGAATAGATGAATAGGTATAGAAAAACAAAACACTCAGTTCTCTTCAACATATCTAAACCAAGCTAAGAGTACGCAACTCAAATGAGTTTATCAAAGGCACCTTCTATAACTATTCCAAAGAGAAATGTAACTGGAACATAGGACTCCTGGCTCATGCCTAATGATCTCTTTATGTAATATTCTGACTTAACCTTAATTAGAATAGCTCAGAGTCTTGTTCTAATTAAAACAGTATCTGATTGCAACTCTTCTGTTATATTGTGTTTCCATCTGTTCTTCTTGATAATTGTAGATCTTTAAATATTTCATGTGGGTTAGGATACCTTCCCCAAGTGAGGCCTTCAGATTCCTTTGCAATTTTTTTCTCATGAATATTGACAGCTGGGTAAACTCATAAGCTTCTTTGTAAAAAGAAAACAAGAGACTAGCAAGCTTTCCAAATCATTGTGCAAACTGACCCTTTCTCTGCAATGATGAACACTCATGCTGTTTTGATAGGTTATTGGTCTCTGATATAACTGATTATGGCAACAAAAAGTAGACCCATCTAATCCACACTCCCTTACCTGAACTCTGCATCTGTCTTCTGAAGACAGTTTACCATTCAATTTTCTTATATGCTCATTAAGTACATCATTCCAACACTATAGTAAGCCTTTTATTAATCATTTAACACAAGGCAATCTCAAGGAGTCACAATCTTACTACTATTAGAAGTACAATTATTTAAAACTGTTCCTATAAAGTTTCCAGTACCAGGACTGGTTTCATCCAATTGAGTAGTTGTCTGAAAGTGTCCTATGGAAATCCCCAAACAATTCAGGCTGTTACCCAGACAATAGGTAGTGCTCCACAAACTGACAACAAGGCCCCACTGCTGAAAGCAACACTCACACAATTCAATCAACATGGAGAGGTCAAGCTGGAGCCTACACAGAAACTTCACACCCATGTTTTAGTGTCTATGACATGGAAAGGTCCTCTGCAGGCTACCAAAAGAGTAAAGTAAACACCAACACAAACACAAAGCCTTTGACCTACAATCTGTTCTGCTCTCAAAATATGCTAGGGCAATGGTAGCATAAGGCTTGTGGGAGTAACAACTGATGTCTGATTTGACTTAAGACCTATTCCATGACATGGAACCCATACTTGACACTACTTGTATGACCAAGAAGCAGAGTCTACATAGCCCAGGGACATAGGGTGAAAATAATTACTTGTCTGCTATACAATGCTATATTCTGCTATACTCATAGACGAGTTCATATTCAGTCATCATCAGAGATTCTTCCTCCTGCAACAAATGGGAACAAATATAAAGACCTATAGCCAGACATTATTCAAAGAGAAAGAAACCTTGGAAACACACAGCTCCAAATGAGATGTCTTGCCTCCATAAAAACCCTTACCTCAGAGCTCAGGGAACTCCACTGACGAGGAAGCAGAAAGACTTGGGGAGAGTAAGGGGATGGAGGATACCAGCAGAACAAGGTCTTCTAAAGTAACATAGTAAAACTCATATGAACTTAGAGATAGGAGCATCAATCACAGGATTTACATGGTTCTGTACAGGTCAACTACATATATACTATAGTGTTCCATTAGTAGTTTTATGGGACATACAATTACTTAAGGAAATTAGAAAGAATTGTATGGAAAATAATGGGAGTTCATCACTAAGCCTGGAATATAGGTAGAGGTTTTAATTTAAACTACATGTATGGTGACAGCACCTCACCTTTCCAGTTTTTCTAAAACATGCCAGATATACCAGTGGGGTTTTTTTGTCCTTATAAATTTGTGGATACCTGGAAAATTATCATAAGTCTATAAGAAGAATATCTAGAGTCTTACTATTCTATGTTACATGTGTACAACAAAGAAATAGACACGACAACCAATAGAAACAGTAACAGTAGGTGATTCCTCAGTGTCTCATCAGGCAAGGAAGAGAATGGCTGGAGAGAGTAGTATGCTTATCTATAAATTCATACACTTAGAAATATAAGAAGATCAAATTAATAATATCTATAGAAAACATAAAATTCAATTATTGTCTATGATGTCAAAATAAATACATCTCAGGAAATCACCAGACATAAGCTATGGCCTTTTTAGTATCAGGGGAAATAATTTATCAGAAGTGAAACTTAGGGAAGGAGTGTGCTCTGAGGAATGAGACAAAGACCTGGGTAATTGCATGAGAAGGCAATCCAAAATATTAGTATCCAGTCCCCTCTCTTTAGAGTCAAGCTTAGTCCTAGAATTAAGAATCACCATAGCCAGTGAGCTGGCGCCAAAGAGAAAATCAGAGAAACACTAACTAGCATAAGAATTTGGACACATTTCTAAAGACACACTTCTTATGTAAAAACTAGGTTAACCATTAGTTTAATCTATCTATGTTTATTTGATCTTCTACAACAATGTATTCATTAAAATCTAGTCTTCAAGTAGAGAATATACATTCATTTGGATTGAAATGCATTTATTTGACACTTTAAGGTTTAAAAAAAAAAATGTCTGAAAACAGATTCATAAACCCATGGGTTAAAAGAACTATTCTTCATTTTCAGATAAAGGAGCCCTTCCAGCATATTATCATTCCAGCATTTCTTTATCATTCAGATGTTTACTGAATAGTAAGAACCATATTCCCTTCTCACAATAATTTCCATTTCTATGAGTCTATGAGGACTAAGATCATTGGTGTAGCTGACATTTCTTAGATCGTGTATGTTTTCTCTATTTTCTTTTAATTTAGCTTTACTTCTCCCTGCTTTTTAAGTCCTCTGACTATGTATCATTCTCTGTATCTATTAACAACATTCATAATACTGTGTTATTGCCAATGCTGATTCCTACACCCAAATGCAGCCCTGGCCTTGGTGTAAAATAACAACTCTTACCTTTTTTAGACCTGTTCCAAATTTACCCTGCACAAAAATCTTCTAAAACTTTATTCCCCATGTTAAATTCAGAGACAATCTTCAGATTTAAATTAAAACAAACAAACAAATAAGCAAAGAAACCTCAATGCTCTTCACAAAGCAAATTCCAGAAATAATTATTTTGTTTTTCATTTCTACAACAAATTGGGAGCACCTTGTACAAAATGGATGACATGATAATTTTTGCAGTAAATATATGTGGAGTGAATTATCTAATGGTTTGACAGAAGACATATAGCTACACATTAGTTATATGACTTGAGAAAAATATATGCTAAAGCCACAGTTACCTATTTCTTTAATGCATCCTAGAGTCATCTGGTTGTTAAAATAACAAAGACAATCAACTATTACAAAGCCTGTAGAAGGCTTAAAACACAGCTGGCACATTATAAATGCTTAACGAAGGCAAGCTGCTGTCACTTGTTATATTATTTTTGTACTTGTACATGTCTGAATTTATAGGTTTTGGCTACTCTTATATAGTAGTTACACAACTTGCTGACATAGCAATGTGGAGAGTTGAAGCCGATGCATATGTAAGAAACGCATGTGATGTATGCTTGAAATCTCTGTTGCATCTCTGCTATATTGAAAAAGGAATCTCATTCCCTTGAAGTATGCAGTTCACTTGATTATGCTGTATCCTTTTCAAGGCAATAATATCTATATCTTTATCTATACTGGGGTGTGACTTTATTTATATGTTTATTTACTTACTTTCCCCTAAGGAATGACCAATAAACTCAACCATCCTCCAACTGGAAAAGTTTGGAGCAACTGAACAGTCAAGATAAGGGAGTCAGGGTAAAAAGGAAAACAAAACAAAACAAGATGAGTTTGGTACCACACAGCTTACATTCCAGAACTTAGGAGCCAGAAGCAGATGTATCTCTGTGAGTTTAAGGCCATATTGGTCTATATAGTGAGTTCTAGGCAACCCATGGCTACATAATGTAAGAGCCTATATTAAAACCTATAAAAAGAAAGCACGCCTTTAATCCAAGCACTTGGGAGGCAGAAGCAGGTCGATATCTGTGAGTTTGAGGACAGAGTGAGTTCCAGGACAGCCAGAGTTACATCAAAGAAGAGAGAAACAAAATAAGAGGAGAGAAGAGGAGAGGAAAAGAAAGGAGAATGGAGGGGAGGGCAAATGAGAGGAGGGCAGGGGAGGGCAGGCAGGGGAGAGGAGGACAGGAGAGGAGGGAAGGGAAGGGAAGAGAAGGGAAGGGAAGGGAAGGGAAGGGAAGGGAAGGGAAGGGAAGGGAAGGGAAGGGAAGGGAAGGGAAGGGAAGGGAAGGGAAGGGAAGGGAAGGGAAGGGAAGGGAAAGGAAGGAAAGGGAAGGGAAGGGAAAGAGAAGAAGAAAAGGAAAGAAACAGAACTTGGAACCTTGATATCAAAGCTGACTAACCAGCTTCCCATATGATTTGTGATGCTCAGAAAGCTTTATTTCTAAGTACACCTAGAGATAAAATATGACATAAGGAAAGAAAACAATTAAGTCTTCTCATACGAATTGCAACCCTGGAACAAATGCAGACCACACAATAGGATTAGTATTTTTACATAAATCAAGCTCACCAACTGTGAAATAAAATGAATTCAAGTCTCCTGCTTAGAAAAAAAAAAATGTCTCTCCATGCTAATCTAGAATGCCAGTGTAAATAATGAAGTTCTTAGACACCTTTGAAATCTGGGTGAGAACTGGAGATCAAGGCAAATATAGCTGGTTGTAATCTTGACCTGTACCATCAATTCCCTTTCCACTTCTGTGGCACCCTCATACCACTAGGAGATGCATACACTAGAATGCAGGCATTTGATCTCACTTTTGCAAGATACTCACACATTTTCTTCCAGGCTCCTATAGTCAGCTACTGTGAGTGTGGAAATGTATAGAAAGTGATGGTAGTGCTAATGCATGTCCCAAAACATACATGTCTTCTCTTAAGAGTCTCATGGTTGGTGTATAGTCGAGAAATATACCATATTCTTTAGGTAGACATATCTTAATGGGTGTATACACTCATAATTCTTAGACTAAGGTATGAAGAAGAAGTGGCTCCTCTAAAGTTGATTTCAGGAGTTCAGTGGAAGAAACTGTCTTGGTAATCTATCACAGAAATGTCATCACTTGTCAGCAAAAAATATTGTTAAAAAACATGTACAATACAGTTTAAGAAAAATCTCAGGCTCTCTGTTCCCAGAGTATATATGTGAAAAAAGAAAATAATAAATTTAAAAAGATAAGGAAACAAAGTCATTGTGAAAGGGTGAACAAATATACACATTAACTCTGTTCACAGTCTCATTCAATTTATCTTATTTTGCTGCTTTAAAGAAGTGAAGTGGATGACAGAGGAAATAATCCTGGAAATCTTTTTGGTCTGTCTGTTTCTGAAATGGACACACAGTCATACAGAAGAAAGAATTCTCAGACTGAAGAGATTGAGACTGCATAGAAGAGCTGGCGAAGTGACAATCAACCCAAGATGTGTCTATCCTATGGCTTCTATAACAAAGAGAAAACTAAACGTAACATTACTGAAATATTTTAGCCAAACAGAAGAAAACAGCTATATTCAGCCATATTTGCTTTCTAGTTTGAATCTTAATACTATTTAGCTTCGTGGATTTAAGCCTCTGTGGCTCAGATTTATCTGTAAAAGTAATAATTCATTTTCCTGTATGATATAAGATTAATGTTCCATAAAATATTGACAACCCTTATGTAGACGGTAGACATTTTTTATCAGTTTCAAAAAATAATAATCATAAGACTTACATATATTTCTAAATAAGCAAATATTTATAAGTGATCACATTTCAAATATAATACATAGAGAAGTCATAAAGTAGCAGGTAAGAAAATGGGTGGGCAGATAAAATCTTCATCTCTATCCTCTGATATAATTCAATGGGTATATATTTTCTGATGATAAGCTCTGTTTGAATGAATCAACATGAAGTAGCCAACACTGAAGGCAGATCACAGTATCCATGCTTGCATTCTTATGTTCACTTACTTTCTAAAAATTATTTTACTTTTTCTAGCAGAAAGGCAAAGGAAAATGAAACCATGGCTTTTAAAAACTGTCCATTGTATGAATTGGAAAAATGTGGGAAAAATGAGCAAAATAATATAAATCAAGGAAAAGGTCTGTACTAGAGGGACAAAAGAGGAGAAAAGAGCAGTATGGACTAGTAACTATTCCCTTAGCCAGAGGCTCCTTAACCAGGGAATATTAAAGATGATAGGCTTGAGCATTGATAGTGTATTTCTGAATCGTGTAGTCAAGCTGTTTGGTGAGATTGGTAGCTGTTATTTTTATTTTTCAGGACCTTAGGGCATTTTCTTATTCTTAAAGAAATGTGTGCTCCAACAAGCAGATGTTTGTAATCTTTGGCAGAGACACTTGGTGTGCAGCTTTGACGTTTCTTTCATGTTAAGTCCGTGGCCCTTCCTGAAAGCATAATATTGAAAGGAATTTATCATGGCCAAACTAATTGATCTTTGAATGCGGCTTGTTTCATTTTTATTATATACTTGGGCTCTAAGGAATTTTGTGTGACACTTCAACTTCCATATACAGAAAAAGCTAAGAACTGTGAAGACATTCATGTTTATGAATGGCAAGTCTCCCATTATTATCTGATCCTTTCCTATCTGTTGGTAGAATTACTTTCTTCATAGGCATCTGGTTGCACCTGTCATGGAATTTTACTAAGCACAAAGTCACATTGTGTTATGGATACTCGTTTTTCTGACTATCTCTTTTGTTAGAAAAAGAGAACATGCTCTAGAGTAGAGGTCATACGCTTTCACCTGTGTAGATATAGCACCCTACTTCAATGTGCAATACACTGTAGAAGTTCTTTACATATAGTTAATGAATGTTCCAAATACGACTCTTACTGAGTATCTGATGCTAACGTCTGAGAAGTAAGCTACAGTGGAATAGGTCTGGGAATATTAAAAGTAGACATTTTTAATTGCTGTGATATGGATGCTATAAATTAAACTCTGCAATGAAAACATAAGTCTGTCTGCTTTTTGTCCTTAAAATGGTAAGGCATGAAGTCATAGCTGCTGTGGTTGCCAGCCTGAGACATGTAGAAAATCAAGACAGTCAATGCTTCAGAATGAATAGAGGAGGTATCCATGAGGCTGTACCTCTAGCTGAGGAACTTTCATTAAGTGAAGGCACTAAGGGAGGGAAAGTCACTTTTCTTCAGTGGTGTTTCTCATGGTAGGTGGTCCATGCTCCAAAAGATGATCCTATGTACTGGAAAGCAGTACTAATTAAATTCAATGGTCTATAAAATTAATAATAATTAATAATAGTTATTATTAATAATAATAAATAATTATGATGATTGTGATTATGGTGATGATGATGAAGATAACAACAATGCTAATTTGAGAGAAAGATGTGGATAGTCATCCAGGAGGAATTGGAGCAGGAAAGATATTCTCTAAATATTTTGTATTCATGTATCACATTATCAAAGAATAAAGATAGTATAGAACATTGTTGAGAGATATAAAGTGAGTTGGTTTTATTAGTATGATTCAAGGCACATTCTTCTTCCATAAAGATAGAAAGATATTTAGACTTTTAGAAGAAGAGCAAACCAAACTAATGCTCCTGATGTAAAGCTAACAAAGAGAACCATGCTTGACCTAATTAAAAATGAAGGCCAGGGAAGGAAAATCTCTCTCATGATTGTTCTACAAGCACTATTGTAATGTGCCAAAAAGTCACAATACAGATTGGAGACAAGTGATCTCTGGTTAGAATGATCACATAATGTATCCTGCAGTTAGGGGGGATTTTGAAAGGGAAGACTCAGTAAAAATAAGAGACAAGAGTAATAGCAAAAACTGAGATTTTCTCAAGTGAACTCACACCGTATAATCTGTATAGCTTTTTATTATATATTATTAGTTTACCATGGGATGAAGAATGAAGCAGGAGGAGTAGGTTTTCCCTCTCAGCAAAAATCTGGATATATATGGAGACATTTTTGTCATCAGAACAGTAAGAAAGTATTGTTGGTGTCAAGTCAGCAGTCTAAGGACGGGCTTCAAAATCCTAGAGAACTGGTTCAGCACAACTATTGAAAAATGAGGGCCAATCTCAGGCCAAATGGCTGTGTTCTCTCTAAATACTATTTCCCACTTCTTCAAATCCTCCAAAATATTTTACATATAAAATCTTTACTTTTATATTTCCCCTAATTGAAGTTTGGCTCTTGAAGTTCTTTTCTTTCTAACCCATCTCTTTCTTATATCTGAAAGTGATGTGCAAAATAAGACTATCAGCAAGCAAGCAACTGAGCCCTAGAAGCAGACACCACATTTTGCATATGTATAAGAAAGTATATTTGATTGTAAAATACACCTACAGAATAAGCGGCACTTTAGAATTTCCAGTGTATTTTAAAATCCTGTATTTTCTTATTTTCATTAGATAAAATTACACATATTTATTGTCCATTTAGATGAAATATATATAGTTGAAATGAGTTCTGATCCTGCAAATAATTTTATAGTCATAAAGTGATTTTCTTTGGTATTCTATAATCAAATATCACTGTAAGTGAGTTGCTTGTTACCACAGCATGTTCAGAAGCACATTCTTTTGACAAAAATATAAGAGATTTAAACTTTTGGAATAAAGATAATCCACAATGATATTACCTCCCTCCTATTCTTCCTTTGTCTATCTCTTCCCCAAATTTCTGTTTCTCTCTTGCACACACACAAACTCCATCCAAAGAAAAATACCAAAGTCTTGAAAATGATTGTTATAAGTCCCACTGGGAGTAGGAATACTAAGTAGGACGCAGCATTTAGAAAACTTCCTCATCTCTTATCATTTGTAAAAGGAAATTTAGAGGTAGGTAAGACAAAAACATTCTAGTTCTAAACCTTCTACAGTATTTTTTAAATATTATAAACCAATTAATATGTAGTTTTCATGTGAGAAATTTATGAAAGCAAATATGTGTTTCTGTGTTGCTCATCGACAACAAACAAAAACAAAACAGAAACAAACAAACAAAAAACTAGCAACAACAGCAACAAAAAAACCAAACACCTAGAAAATAATCTTACTCATAGTCAGTACTTGACATATTTTTCTTTGACAATGTTTCTTGTTTACCTCAAACCTAAGGAGAAGTTTCTTATAGAAACTTATGACAAAAATAGTATACCCCAGAATACTTTAGAATCCATACATATCCGAAACAATCTAAATAAGCATCGGGATTGTGTTCACAAATATTCCTGCAATTAAATTAAATAGCAGTATCCTACAGTAGTCTACATAGTTTTTCTCTCTTATACATTTTTTAAGGCATAATTATATACGGTAAGCTTTCTTTATTAAAATTCTTATTTTACAGGCAAGCTTTACTGTTGTGCAACCATTACTACAATCTAATTTTAGAGCATGTTTGTCCCCTAAAAGGTTGCCTGATGTCCAGTTCTAGCTAATCTTCTTTTGCAACTCTATTTCTTGTATCTTTTCAACCCCATTTGTATTTCTTATGCCTGTGGAAAGAACTTGTTTATAAGCCAATATAAATCCTTCACCCCAGAGAAAAGGAGAAAAGAAGTTGCACTTAGCAATCCCGCAAACTGAGTGGTGACTAGCAAAAGCTGAAATAAGTAAAGGATGAAGCAAGTGTTACAACTGGATGAGAGACTAAGGAAAAAGAAAGGAGATAACAATTGCTTGCTCACAACGCTTTCTTGGTGTGCGTGTGTGTGTGTGTGTGTGTGTGTGTGTGTGTGTGTGTGTATGTGTGTGTGTGTGTGTATTTTACTGGTCAGGGGAAAGGGCTGAATCATAAAACAGGGAGCCTGGAAGATACCTCTAAATTGGAGAAATACGTAACAAAGTTTTCTCAACTCTACAATTCATCAACTTTCATAGTCCTTCAATTTTCTCTTTTGATTATACTTCTCCTATATCAGTATTTTTCCATTTCTACTATTTCTAACTTAATCCACCAAAACTGAAACTAATACCTCTAGGTGTATTTATTGTCATGAACTTAAAATCCAGTGACCAAAATTCAGGTATTTCTCCAGGCCAGTCAACTTGTGGCATAAACAAGACAAAGAATGAGGAATGCTCCAACAACCCCGACTTGAGTATGTCACTCTCTTCAGTACTCAGGTGATAACTGTCTGGTTATTACCTCATCAACTGTAGCATAATCATTCTATAACCACTGATGAGAGACCCCTCACAAAAATTGGTGTTTACTGTCACTCAGCATCCTAGATTGACACATTTTCTTCTCTGATATCTATATTACAACTATTATCTACATTTTATAATTTGAGTATTTGTTTTCAAAACTAATTTAAAACTAACCTTATATCTTAATTGTTAAAATGAATTAAATATATATTTTTTACACATTAAAATATATTTTTATTTATAATTATTTTAGTTCTTCCTAATTGCTGTTCTTCCTGTTTAGGAAGTGGTGTTTCATATATTTCACTTTCACTCATTTTATTGTTAAATTATTTAAGTATTAATTTTGATTTATAATTTCTTAGGAAGAACCTTCATTATTATCTAAGCTTGGGTAAACTTACAGTGGTTCTATTAACTCTTATTTAAAATCATCCTCACACTAATACAAGAAATAAACTCTAGCGCAGGAGTGAGCAAGGCTAAGAACAGTTCAGCTCAGCTCAGCACAGTTTACTGAATCACAGAATTGTGAGCTAGTTAAATGTTTATTATCTTCATTCAATACATTTGCTGAGATTCTTAGCTGTGAGAGAATAATGAATTCAGCTTTCTGGGGAAGGGCTTCAGATTATGCCATGGGAGTCCTGTCCTTGGAGCTGAATCAGGATCTAGCATCAATAGTAACTCAGTTTCATCCCGCAAAGAAATAGAGATTTGGGACAAGAACATAAAAAGGATCTTAGAAAACTATTGATACATACAATGTTAAAAGTACCATACAGTCTCTGACAGTTATAATACAGATGGATATTATATGTTTTTATCACAGGATATCGTTTTTATACCATGCTGGAACAAAATTAAAATGTCAATGGTATCATATTCCATTGTCAAAATAAGAAGATGAATGACTGGAAGTACTTAGACTCCAACAAGACTAAGTCTGCACAGTTCATGGTTGGTCATGTCATCTTCTCTGGGCCATGATTACCTATGGTTCTTTTGGAAACCCATGACTCCCAATCAGAATACATTTTCCAAAATACACAAGGAAACAAAAACAGCTCTTAAAGAGTATGTTATGAATTTTTCCCCATTGTTTAGAGTTGTCAGCAGACAGGCAATCAAGATCTCAGAGTCAAATTTGACATTTAAATCACTGACAGTTTTTTATCTCTATAAGAGGAAATATAAAATTGTACTTAATTGTTTAGAGTGTGTGGAACACATCCAAACCAAGTTACAAATTCATCATTATAGCTGATATTGGAGTATTTTTCATTATTTGCATATTTAATTATTTATTATTAAAAGATGCTCATATTTTCTTATTAAGTAATAAAATTGCAAGTAATACCTAAATTTAGTGCCACCACTTTTATATTGATGTTTCTCTATTTTTAAAGGATAGGGAAAAGATTAAAAAAATAATAACATATCCCTTCAATCCACTGAATTTCACCAACTATTCTCTGAGAATTTATCTATGTCTTCTTTCCATAAATATATGTCTGAAGTTGTACACTGCCAAAAGAAGCCAGTTATAATCTTTCTCTTTTTCTATTTTGAAAGTATCAGCAAACACAATAAGCAAATAAATATGCCAACCTTCTTTTACAGAATATTTCAGTGATGATGTGTTTAGCTTTACAATGCAACACAGATGAGCATTCCCCATTAAAAAGCAAATCCTCAATTTTCCAATCTTGTATAGTTCAGTACTTTCAGAAGAATTACAGCTAATGAAATTTTTGGCACCAATGAGAATCTAATCAGAGATCTTTACTTGGATAACAGGACTTTCATTTGACAAAGAGATGGATAAATGGACATTCACTTTAAACCCTTACCTCTCTATATTTTGCTATGAAGTAGTTAAACAACTTTTGATAGCTATCTTAGACTCAGTAATACTGTTCCTCTTTGTGAAATGAACTATTTCAGAAGTGTTACTGCCACTTAAATATGACCTTGTCTTCTCAGAAAGCATTGCTTTGCATAATTGTGCAAGTAAGCAATATTGCAGCTTTTCTACACTGTTTACCTCCTCCTTTGTGTCTAGCCTAGTCTTTTTGTTTTCATTCCTTTGAATATTTTCCCTTTTCTATGCCCTGAAACCATTATCTTTGGGGCATGGAAAATGTGCATTCATACATCTAAGCAGGCTAATTACACTAACAGAAAATTGGCTCATCAAATGTCAGTGGGTTCAACTACAGAAATTTCAGTGAAAACTATTACTCAGTGCAATTCTGTGGCAATTTGTTTACTGTACAACTGAAGTTTTGTCTTGTAACATTGATGATTAAAACACCATCTGGGCATTGAACCATACTGTTTTATTAGAAATGTTCCTAACGATATTGCTGCTTTTCATTAATGTAAATGTCTTCAAAGACCAGCTACCAGTGGAGTTGACTCTGATTTAAACCTTGCTGATGTTCTTTTCTAGGCTATTGTGTGTTTGTGTTTCAATTCTGTCTTGTCAACCTCAGTTTTTGCTGTTTCTGCACTGTGTGTATTTTATATGCATTGTTTTATCATCACCTAACAAAGAGTGTTTAAATTAAAAATTATAATGATTAAGTATGAAAAGTCAGATCTCCCTGAAATTTTAAATATTTCCAAGAAAGTGAAGAACACAAATACAAATCTACCAACAATAATATCTTTAGAAAAATTATATCCTGGGCTAGAGAAATGGCTCAGCAGATAAAACCTTTTGCAGTCATTCATGACGACTCCGGTTTGATTCCCAGGAACCACATGGTGGGGGAGAGAACCAATTCTTTCAAACTGTCTTCTGACCTGTATCTACATGCACAGCCCATCAAGTTCACATCTGCCATAATACATAAATAATAAGTATATAAATGAAATTTAAATTTTAATTGAAACAAAATTATGCAACATCTATTCACTAGAGTCTTCTATAACAATAAAAATGATAAACAGATACTACAAAACAAAATAGATAATTTACAGATAATCTTAGGTTACACAAAGAAAGAGGGCATATACTATCTTGTGAAAATAGAATGAATAGCTCATTGAGAAAAGAGGTTCCTGTGGGCTGGTAAAAACAGAAGAATATGAATACTGCACAATTTGAACAATGTAAAAACATCAC
Source organism: Cricetomys ansorgei (assembly GCA_026225945.1). Classification (NCBI taxonomy): domain Eukaryota; kingdom Metazoa; phylum Chordata; class Mammalia; order Rodentia; family Nesomyidae; genus Cricetomys; species Cricetomys ansorgei. The sequence goes on from JAMJFZ010001110.1 coordinate 75,925, forward strand.
TACTACTTCACAAACACTAAAAGGAATAAAAATTATTACTTTTCTCTATTAAGATTAAATTATGTTTTTAAAGTAAAAGTCTCTTATTTATTTGCATGTTGTGGTGTTGTATACGTGTATTTGCCTATGGTGTAGTCACATGTGTGAGGTGAGTGTACATGTTTGTGTCTGTGTGTGAAGCAGCAAGAGGCTGACATTCAGTGTCTTTCTCAATCACTCTCCCCTTTATATATTGAAGTAAGGCCTCTCATTTGAACTCAGTGTTCACTGATTCAGCAGTCTAGCTAGACAGCATACTCCAGAGATCTCTGTCTCTATTATTTATGTGCCATGATCACAGGCTGGACAATAGGCACACCCAACATTTATGTAGGTCCTAGGCATCTTAAATATTCTGAAGTTTTCCCTGCAAGTGCTTTATCCTCTAACACATCTCTCCAGCCCTGAAAAATTCACTTCACTTCACTTTTCTTACGCTTCTTCTCTTGTGAAAGCTTATTTTTAGTTATGTTTGGAACTGTTTTATGCTTTGTTGGGTGAGGGACTATCCTAGGTCTTGGCGTTTTGTATTGTTTGCAGGTGTTGGATTTCTGTGGAGATGTTTGATTGCTGATGATCTGCACCTGAGGAGTTCTGAATCAATAAAAATACATCTGACTGCAGATGCTCAGTGGTTCCACTGTGAGTATGGCACTGGCCAGGATGTTGTTTGTTTCCCTTGGCTGAAGTCTGACCGTGCTTCCATCTATGGAAATGCCTCTGTCTCTTCCTTTTCTTCTTTGCTGAGCTACCCACAGCAGTCTAACAACTACATTCTTCGTCTCCTCCTCTTTCTCCTCCTTTTCCCTCTTTTTTTTTAAAGTATAGCACTTTGTATATACATATGGGCTAATGTCATTTTAAAACGCTTTATAAACTTTTCATATGTTTTAATTGAAATGAATGACAATACTTTCTTCCCTTCCTTACCTCCCTGTAGCTCTTCTAAGCCAATCTCCCTTAAACCTCTCCCATGCCTTTGCAAACTGAGTATTTTTCTTTATTATTGTTACATACATATATATGTATAAATAAATGAATTCTACCCACTGAATTTGTTTAGTGTGACTTGTGTGTATACAGTTTCAGGGATGAGATGTGTTGAGTAATCAAGTAATGACACATCAGACCATAAATGAACACTGTAACAAAGGCCATAGAGTAGAGGAACCAAACTGTCTGATATTAAAGAATGAATTTCAGGGGAAGGAGGCAGAGAAGCTTATCACTTGGAAGAGATAAATTGCAGTTAGCTACAGGGGTGATTTTCAAACACTGATCCAATTCAAAATCTGCTAGCATTCTGAGTCCCATTACAAAATCTGCACAAGATATGTTGGAGTGGACCTTGAGAATTATCAACAGCAACAAATTCCACTGACTCAGTGGCTGAGGCACCACTAATCTCAGAACTACACTTTGAGAATGACTCAGAAATTCTAAGCAAAGCAAGTACTGTAGTTAGTGCATCTTGTGATCATACTCTACCATAATAAAAATGCACTGCATATTTACAGGTAGGACAATAACTAGATGAGAGTTCAGTGCCTTGCATTAGTTAATTTATCCAAGTCTTAGGTTATATATTTTCTCCCCTGGGTCTGACTAACTTTGCAGACTTCATGCTCTAGAATACACAAATTGTTATCCAGTAAAAGGTACTCAGCTGTCCAGTTCCCTAAAAATAAGTGAACCATCTTTGCCTGGTATATCTTGCCTTTGGATGAGAGAATGCTATCTATTTTAAGCAATGCTTCAGGATATTTCCTCCCTCTTCTTTCAGAAGAAGAACTTAATCTTACCGTAAACACGTTTCTCTTCCCAAGAATGCTCTTGAATTAATATAGCAGAAATTCTGCTCTAGTGGGACTTTCTGATACGTCGTTGAAGAGGCTGAATTTACTAATCAATAGAAATTACAATTTCTCAACTGGCAATGTGGCAAGCCAAGTACAGTTTCTGCAGAATTAATATTCAGAACCTAAGATCTGGCAACTGGATGAACAGAGGGAACTGCAGATAGAGATGTCATATGCAAACACATCAATTAAAGGCATGATTTAGGGAGACTTGACAGAGGAAAGTTTTATATGTCTAGGAATGAAGTACACATTCTTAAGAACTACCTTGTCTTAATGAGGCTTGAATTTATATATAGATATTGTATAATATAACACACACAGAAAACACACACACACACAGCATAAGCTAATAGCCTCTTAGTCAGGAGCATTTTTTCCTGTGTCCTTTCAAACTCCTTCCATATATACATAGACAAGGACACATTCTGTGTATATAGAAGGGTTCCTAGTCACTAATTTGGGGTATATGCATTTATAGTATAAAATATTCATGCATCAATTTTGTGTATACATACACAACAGGTAATAGAAAAATGAGAGGAAAACCTCAGAGACATAGGCATGTGATGATACCATTAAAACTGTACTATACTATACTGAAGGTTCACTATTTAGTTCCTGCACTCACTTGCTGGGTATGTCTGGATAAAACAGTTACCTTTTCTAGAATTCAGTTTACCTATGTGCAAAATAACATAGCTATATATGATGTTTAAATGATTTTCTAAGCATGTATTCCCTGTGTATAAAAGTCCTAAAGATGTGTGGGGATACATTTTCATTTGTGAATGTTTTATCTCCTGCAAAAAGAGATTGAAAACTCTTCCAACTGTTTAAAAACCCATGCAACTTTTGAACTAAAACTGAAACCTAATATACTTAATATGTATTTAAGTGCTTGAAATAAATTAAATATGGCTGAGATGAATCAAAGATAATTTTAGAAAAAAAATTCAATTTTGAGCATGCACATAAGAGGTTTTTTTTCCTAATTACATAACACAAGTAAAGATGACAGAGCAAGATGTTTATTGAAGCTTTGGGAGTTCAGCTACTATAGAGGTCACTTTCAAACCTTTCAGGCCTTTCATTATCACACTATAGCATTTTTATCATTGCAGTGTCTGTGGTCCACTATAAAATTTTTTTATTTAAATGTCACTGATTTAATGCTTGAGCCAGAGAAAAGGGGCTAATTTTTCTCAACTCTTTTCTTTGTTCTGAATTCTCCATTCTACTGGGCTCATTATATACACAATCTTACATAATTCTCATTACAGCCTTAGGAGGGAAGTAAAACAATCATTCTCATTTTATAGATGGAGAAACAATGAGCTCAGAGATACTGGGGACCTTGCCTTTGGGTACCACTGATATCTGCATTGATTTAGTTGTGTTCTTATTTTCTCTTAGAGAGCTCCTGTGCCAATTCTACTACAACATACCTCCTCTATTAGCACTCAAGAGGAAAAACAGAAACCAAAAGCTCATTGCTCACTTATAAGGTGGCTTGTACTATGCACACACCTTAGATGTTTAAATTTCCTTAATTATCAAAATGTAATGGTAGGCTGTGGCATGTTTTAATATACATAGAAGTAAAGGAATGCAAACACAGGCTATCTAAAGTGACCAGGCCTCAGATACATGGTAATTTCTGATGTATTAAATCATGCAAATGAATTCTGAAC